>JABUQX010010961.1:0-2500 GCA_015478945.1 Trachelipus rathkii
GATGAGGGGAGGGAGATACCGAGTTCAAGAGATGAGCAAAAGTGTTGACGAAAGGGAAGGTTTTAAAGCTGGATTGAGTTGTCTGATGAACAGAGATTCAAGAATCTTACGATCTTGTTTCGGTGGGGGATGAACCTAATATTTTGAAATCTGAAAAGTGAAGGAGATAATTAGAGCTGAAGGTGTGATTACGGATGGAGGAATGTTCCGGAGCAAGAGAAGGAAGGTTTGTTCGAAAAAATGTACTCATGTGCTTACAAATCCTCAGTTTCAGTTGGAGGCCAGTTGTATATATATATATATATATATATATATATATATATATATATATATACTATATATAATTATATATAATATATATAGTTTTTTTAGCTGAAAAATTTATTGACAAATGGCTTGCTGAACAATTTTGAAATAGTGTAGAAAACTAGTCGGAGCCACAGCCGGATCCTGGGTATTATTATTTTTTTCAAGAAATCTTTTTATATTTTTATATTTTTATATATTTATATACAACTGGCCTCCAACTGGGGTCCAGTATGTTATCTGAGTTTCAATTAGCAAGTCTTATATATCTTTTTAACATTTGATATTTATAATATGAATTTGCTAATATCTTGAAATAAATTAAATAATATTTTGTTCTATTTTGCCTTAAATATTGGATGGTTAACTAATTTAAAAAAATATATTCTCTCTTAGTATTCTGCAAGCATTGAAATATATGGACAAGTAGCTATTGCTACTATTCACAACGCTACATATTATTTCTTTCATTTATGGGCTAAATATTATTTACTTAGGCAATATTAATTTACTTATTGCTGGTTGTATTATATATACTTATTACTAGATATAAAACTTCTCATTCATTTCCTAGTTTACATATTCTCACGGATCAAGGTTTTAGCTAATGTTACTCAATAACTTATTATCAATATATAATAACTTAGGAAATTAAAACAAACAAATATAAACTATATAGAATTGCAGTTATGCTGAAATAAATAATGTATATAGATTAAATAAAAAACTATCTATATATAATATAATTTCCTACGTATTTTTTTCGTGATTAGGTAAAAAAGCGAAAAATAATAAACTTGTGAGTACCTAGGTTTTTTTAAATAAATATTATATTTATTGCCACCTGATTTAAAGGTTAATTAAAGAATTGCCCAGAATAAGAATAAAGGATAATTGGTAAAATATTTGTTAATATGATAATAATAAGCTATCTATCCTTTAACTACTTTATAAGTTCAATTCTTCAGAAGCTACAGAAATTAAAGATATAAGTCAGTATTGAAGATCTATGTCGAAGACTCGAACCTAGGTTACATCATATAGTAAAGAAAGGTATCGTTCTCCATTCATTTTACCATCAATATTTCTAATTTAATAAAAATTTATGTGTGACCTAAAATAGATAGTGAAATAAATAATGTATTGTATGATACTTCACTTAAGATAGAGTAACATTGCTATATAAAAGTCGAATTTGAGTATACATATAAAATGCTCTTGATATGTCTATATATATATATATATATGTTATATATATATAATAGCCTAATATTTATATCAATAGGTTAGTAGTAGCTATAGTATATATATGATTCTGCTGTACTTCTCTATCATAATATACTACCTATATATATATATATATATATATTATATATATAATATATATTATATATATAATATATATATATATAATATATATATATATATATAATATATATATATATAAATATATATATATTATCTATATATATATATATATATATATATATATATATATAGATATATACTATGTCTATATATCTTAGTATTTAGATATATATATATTATATATATTTAAATATATTTGAAATTTGTAACTTGGAGCCTGATTTCTGAATAATGCCTGTAATGTTGTTAATATCATTAATTTTGAAAGGTGAGTGGTGACCGCGTCGTTGTTAAAAGATTTTCTTAAAAAGAGTCTTCCGATTTATATAATTTCCTGTATTTATGTGGCACAGCACGACGAGAACGTGTGAGTTTAAGTATTGGCTACTGCAGAAGAGTAGGAGATGTTATGTTAATATTAGACGAGAGTAGCATATAGTATTTAATCCTAATATAATGTTTCTTTAATTTAAAAAAAGTCCATCTATAACAAGATGTTAATTATATATAACTAAAACAAATGAGCTATTGAGTCGGGTTTTATTTAATTTTTTTTCTCATTTTTTTATTATTTTTTCTTATGTCAAAATATTTCTAGAGCGAATGTTTGGTTGGCTACACTCTCAATCACGAGACGTTCGATTAAAGTATCGTTATTATGGGATCGTGCCAGGGCGTTACCACCAGTTCTGCCAAGTATAATCACTGTGTCAGATGAGAGTCATAGACAATCAATTAGGCACTGCGAACGCGTGTAAAATTGATAGAGCAGGTCTAGGAGGGTTGAGCGGGTTGGATCTACAGTGCACGCGCGTTACATGACTCT
>JABUQX010010961.1:10000-25441 GCA_015478945.1 Trachelipus rathkii
TATTATTATTATTTATTATTATTATTATTAATTATTATTATTATTATTATTATTATTATTATTATTATTATTATTATTATTATTATTATTATTATTATTATTATTATTATTTATTATTATCATTATATATATATATATATATATATATATGTATGCATACTCACTCACATATATATTATATATATATTTATATATAGTATATATATAGTATAGCTAAATATGATATATAATATAATATAATATGATATAATATATTATATATATATATAATATATATATTATATATATATATATATACCGAGTTATCGTATCGGGCTAAAATTTGGAGGGGCACTAGGTGGTGACGTAATCTCGTCGTAGACGAGATTACGTACCCCTGCGTCCCCCGTAAGGGGGGACGCTGCCCCCTAAAAATCGAAATGTTTGTAGAAGGTTGAAATTTGGAGAGCGGATTCGGAGTCGGATTTCTAGAAAGACTTGGTATCGGAATCAGAGGAGTTGGCATCGGCACCGGTGCTGGCTCCGGTGCGGTGCTGGGTTAGTAAATATTTGTATCTTTATATATGTTATTGGACCTGTAAATCTCGAAAATGATGGTTATAAGATCGTGAGGGGTGTCGGAAACCCCCCAGAGGGGGGTCCCCCATAGAAATGAATGAAATGCATAACAGAAGTGGAGAAAGGAGTCAGATTTGGAGTCAGAGAAGGAATGAGTCGGCGAAGGAGTCAGAGTCAGGGAAGTCTGAGTCAGTACCGGCACCGGAGCAGGAGCCGGTGCGGTGCTGAGTTAATAAACATTCGTATAACAACAATGTTGGTGTCCTTATATATGTTATCGGATCTGTAGATTTCGAAAATGATGGTTTCAGAATCATCAAGAAAGAAAAAAAATAAAAAATAAATAAAAAAATAAATAAATAAATAAATAAATAAATAAATAAAATTTCTTATTATTTTTGTTTATATTTATGTTTTAACATACCCTAAAACAGTAATCAGTAAATCAAACAGCCCTCCTTACCCCCTTCCGTGATCTATTGAACTACTGATCTATTGATCTATTGATTCTGGTCATATTTTTACTAAAATTGTCATGTTTTACATATCCTAAAACAGTAAATCAGTAAATCAAATTACAGCCTCCTCAACCCCTTCCGTGATCTATTGTTCTATTGATCAAATCATATTTTTACTAAAAAATTGTCATGTTTTACAACCTTAAAACAGTAAATCAGTAATCAAACTGTCCCCCACCCCTCCGTGAACTATTGAACTATTGATCTATTGATCTATTGATTCAAGTCATATTTTTTTTACTAAATTGGCATGGTTTTTACATACACTAAGGAAGTAAATCATAAATCAGACCACCATCCAACCACCCCTGTCCAATGCCAGTGATCTATTGATCTACTTGATCTATTGATTCTATTGATCTATTGATTCAAAGCCAATATTTTTTAGTAAATTGTAAATGTTTTTAACTACCGCTAAAATAGTAAATCAACCATCTACCCTACTCTCCTCCCTGTCTCCTACCCTCTCATGATCCGATCGATCTATTGATCTATTGATTCAAGTCACATTTCGTGTATCATTTTGGATAAACATACATAAAAAAGTTCTTTATAACACTGATCAGTGAATTCTGAAGAATTACAAAATGTAATAAAGCTAACAAGAGGCATCATCTGAACTATGAAATATACATGTACAACGACAAACTAACACACCTTAAACATGAATACACTGTTTAACGTTAACAAAGTTCACACTTAACACAGTAAAGTAAACTGAACATAGCATACAAACGACGTAACCTATTCACCTTTGTTCAAGCTATATCTGCTAAGCAAACAATGTTAATTTTATATTATTTAACGAAAAATTTATCAAACCTTGGCTATTATCATACTGATCAACGAATATACTCTAATGTAATAAAGTTTCCGCATCAATAAAGCTATGAATTATGAATATAATGCACAACGACAACCCTGACACATCCTTAACATGAATAAACTAGTTTAACGTTAACAAAGTTCCACAATTAACAACAGTAGTAAAGTAACTAACTTAGCATACAAAGACGTAACCTATTCACACTTTGTCAACCATATCTCTAACATAACAATGTTACTTTTAATATTAACATGGTAATATTAAACAAAATTTATCAACAACAATTGGCTAATTAAATCATGACTGATCAATGTAATATACTCTATATGTAATAAAGTTTCCACAATCAATAAGTAACATATCATAACATGAACTAAGAAAATAATGTACAACGACAAAGCCTAACAAACTACACACGAATAAACGGTTAACATTAACAAAGTTCCCACTTAACCACCAGTTAAAGTAACTAACATTGCCATACAATACGTACCATTCATACATTTTTCAAGCATATCTCTAACATATTACACGTTATCTTACATTGACACAAGTAATTTTAACGAAAAAATGTATAAATCCTTGTGCTTATTATCATATCTCAACAACATATCGGGGCAAAACATAACAAAGTTTTATTCAAACATAACATAAAATAACAAAAGTTCTTATTCCAACAAACATAAAAATAAGTTATGAATAAATGGTCAATAAAGTGTAATAGTTTTACCGAATTTTAAAGCAGTAAATCAGTAATCAAGTAAATCAACCCCCCGGCCCTCCACGGCCCTCCCTAGCCCGACCCGTCCCATGCCTTTGATCTATTGATCTATTGATTCAAGTCATCTGTGTATCATTTCGGATAAACTAGCACAAAAATAAGTTCTTTATATACTAACCAACAAATATATGCTAACGAATCATTGTTTTCACCTTAATAAAGCTAAAATAGCAATATCAGAACTAGGATATAATAAATGTACTGACAAAACGTAACACTCCTTACGCCACGAATAAACTGATAACACTTAACAAAGTTCATACTTAAGCACAGTAAAGTACCTAAGCCCACGTACAGACATGTCACCTTTCACACTTTTTCAATCTTTATCTCTAACATATTCAATGTTAATTTTACATTAACATGGTAATATTTAGCAAAAATGTAGCATTACCCGGCAATTTTACGTTAACATGGTAAAATTTAACAAAAATTGAGCATGAACCCTGCCTAATTATCATACTGACAACGAATATAAGGCTAACGTAACAAAGTTTTTACAATTAACTTTGTAATTTAACAAAAATTTATCTATAAACTTTGCCTAAATATCATAATCCCCCAACGAATAATTGCAAAACAAAACAAAGTTTTATCCAACATAACATACAAATAACAAGTTTTAATCATACATAACATAAAAAAAGTTCTTTGAATAAAATCTCATAGTAAACAGTGTAATGCTTTTACTGTTTTAAAGAAGTAAATCATAATCCGTAAATCAAAAAACCAGCTTCCTTGCAGGCCTCCCCACCATCCGCCGTGATTATTGATTCTATTGAATTCAAGTCATATTCGAGTATCATTTTGGATAAACATAACATAAAAATAAGTTTTTTATATACCGACCTTACGAATATATGCTAACGCAACAAAGCGGAAGGGTAAGGCCTCAGCCCGCAAGGGCTGCAGGCCCAAAACCCGCTTACACCCCTTCGGGTGATCCCCCGTTCCAGAATTCACACCCTTTCAAAAGGGCGCATCCCTTGGATTTCTCTTCGGGAGGTGAATGTGTTTGCTTTAGATACTCTTGGTTAATGAAACTGTTTTTATTGATAAATTAGACCTCGATATATGAAATATACCCAAACAGTGCCTGGCAATTAAAACAACTGATTTGTTAGAGAAATGATGAGTTTCGTAAGATATTATTGTGTAACCTGACGATTAATGTGTTAGAAAACGTGAGCCTAGGTTAAGTTTTTGTTGGCTAATGTTTACGGGATTTGCCCGAGAATTTCTGCAATGTATACGTTTTATTCAAGTTCAAATGAATGTTATAATTCGCAACGAGTTGACACTTTGATGGAGATAGTGTCAATTCATAGTTAGTTCAAGATCCTGGTATCTTTGATAGATTGGTCACTTTGTTAAAGGGATTTTGATTAAGATAATAGCTGCTTTAATGTTGCTGATATGCGGTGGGAAAGTGGGGAACATTCGAGGATTTGCATGACCTGTTAGCTACTTTAACTTTGATAAGTAGAATTTTCAGGATGTTAGCGGGTTATTCATACGTGAGGTATGTTAGGTTTGGCGTTGTAACCATTATAATTCGAAGTTAAGGCTATGAGATGCCGCTGTTTGTATGTCTGAAAAACAGAATTTGTAAGCATATATTTTCGTACATTGGCTGAAAGACCTTTTTTGTCTTTGATAATGTGATGAAAAGATACTCCGTACTTATGACTTGAATCAATAGACCAATAGATATAGGCGGGTGGGTGGGGAGGGGACTGCAGGATCGGATGGTTTGAATTTACTGATTTACTGCTTAAAATCAGTAAACTATTACGCTTTATTGCGATATTTTATTCCAAAAACTTATTTTGTATGTTGGGTAAAATTTGTTATTATTTTATGTCTATCGTTTGTGCATAAAAACTTGTTATGTTTGCAATTAATTGTTGGGGATTATAATATTTAGGTAAGGTTATGATGAATTTTTTTTAAATATAGTGTTAATGTAAAAATACTATGATACAATTTACAGATAACATTTTAAAAGGTGTTGAAATCAGTTACGTTCTATAAATGCTAGTGTTAGCTACTTTTACTGTTGTTAAGTATGGAACTTGTTAATGTTGACTGTTTATTTGAGCGTAAGGTGTGTTAGGTTGTCGTTGTACATTGTCTTCTTAGTTCAGGTTATATTTTAGCTTTATTGATGCTAAAAACTTATTGTTGGCGTTTAGCAGTATTCCGTAGGCTCGGTATAGTAAAGAACTTATTTTTTGTTATGTTTATCAAAATGATACTCGAAATATGATTGAATCAAATAGATCAATAGATCAGGGGAATGGGTGGGGAGGGGCCTGCAGGGACGGTTTTATTACTGATTTACTGATTTCTGCTTTAAAACATCAGTAAACTATTACACTTTAACTAATATTTTATTCAAGAAACTTATTTTTTTATGTTATGTATGGATGAAAACTTTTTGATTATCTATGTATGTTTGGATAAACTTTTGTTATGTTTGCAATAATTCGTTGGGGATTATGATATTCAGGCAAATATGATAAATTTTTGTTAAAATATTACAAAGTTAATGTAAAAAACTTTGTTACGTACTGCATTATATTCGTTGTCAGTATGATAATCAGGCAGGGTTATGATAATTTTTGTTATAATTATTAACCTGTTAACGTAAAAATTGGCCGATGAAATCTATATTTCTTGCAATGTTTAAAGTAAATTTAACATTGATTACTGTTTAGAAGATGTGCTTTGAAAAGTTGAATAGGTTAACGTTTTGTAACGCTGGGCTAGGTACTTTACTGTTTTTAAGTAATGGAATTTGTTAATGTTAGTAGTTTATTCGTGCGTAAGGAGTGTTACGTTTTGTCATTGTACATTATATTCCTAGTTCTGATAATGCTATGTTAGCTTTATAAGGTGAAAGCAATGTTACGTTAGCCTATAGTTCGTTGGTTAGTAATATAAGAAACTTATTTGTGCTCATGTTTTAGTCGACATTGATACACGATACTGTGACTTGAATCAATAGATCAATAGATCAAAAGGTCATGGCGGGAGGTGTGGGGAGGGTGGGCGAGGGGACATGGGGGGTTTGATTTATTGATTTACTGATTTAGTGCTTTAAAAAGTTGTAACCTATTACCTTTACTATGACCATTTATTCAAAGAATACTTATTTTTATGTTACGTTTGGAATAAAATTTTGTTATGTTTGCCATTTATTTGTTGGGGATTCTATGATAATCAGACAAGGATATGATACATTTTTGCTAAATATTATACTGTGTCAATGTAAGATTAAAGATTAAATATGTTAGAGATATGCTTGAAAAAAGTATGAAAGGTTACGTATTGTATGCAATGTTAGTTACTTTACTGGGGTTAAGTGGAATTTGTTAATGTTAACAGTTTTTCGTATGTAAGCTTGGTTAGGTATGGTCGTTGTACGATTATTTTCCCTTGTTCATGTTATGCTTATTTAAGTTAATTGATTGGAACTTTTACATTAGAGTATGATTCATTGATAGATGATCAATTAGCCATGTTGTGATAATTTTTGTTAAATATTCCATGTTAATATAGAAATTAACATTGGTTATGTCTTTACGAGATATGGTCTGACAAAGTGTGAATATGGTTACGTCTTTGTTATGCTATGTTAGTTCTTTACTGTTGTTAAGTATGGAACTTTGTGTAATGTTAACAGTTTTTATTCATGTTTATAAGGTGTGTCAGGTTTGTCGTGTGCATTATATTCCATAGTTCATAGCTTTAATTGATGCGGAAACTTCATTACATTAGAGTATATTCGTTGATCAGTATGATAATTAGCCACATGTTGTGTAAATTTTTTTGTTAAAGTAATATAATAAATTGTTAAGTATGAGAATATGCTTTGAAAAAAGGTGAATAGGTACGTCTTTGTATGCTATGTTAGTTACCTTAGTTGGTAAGTGTGAAACTTTGTTAACGTTAACAGTTTATTCATGTTTAAGGTGTGTTAGGTTTGTTGTTGTGCATTAATATTCATAGTTCAGATGATTTTTTTTTTTTTTTACAGTTACCACCACTCACTGGCTTTTCAAGGAGGGGGCGGAAAAAAAAACATTAAAAAAAAATAATTAAAGCCCACCCAATTCCCAGCCTAAGGCAAATCTCTCAGGTGAGTGCAGACGTGGGATTTAAAGAGAGGAAGATTAAATATAGTTTGAAAAACAGAAGAAGGCAAGGAGTTCCACAGAACAGACGTAGCTGGAAAGAACGAGGTACCACAACGGAACAAGTCTGGGGTTTCAATACTCACGCAAAACTCATACGAGAGCCATGGAACCCCTTGTATTGCGAGGGCGACGGCCAATGGAGGTGGAATGCGAGTGGCCAACTCCCTTGAAGCATCTACCGTTGTAGTACCTATAGAAAAGAGATAGTCCGCCACCAACATCGCTACGCAAAGATAGAGGGTCAAAAGAGTTAGAAAGTAGGGGACGAGTTTATTAATCTCATAGCTTGTACGATCAACCTATCCAATAGACGGGTGATCCGGACCCCCCAAATGTGAAGAACAGTACTCCATATGCAAGGGCGAATAAGGCCCTTACATAACTGGAGTAGCTGTGCAGTAAAAAGTCTCGCAGTCTAAACAAACTCCCAGTTTCTTTGAGGCCACGTTAGCACGTTGTGATATGAGGTTTTCCAAGACAATAATTGTTTTATGTTAGACTCCAGATTGTTTATGTTGTTCACTGGAGAGACCTTAGAGCGTCGAAGGAATAGGTAAATTGGGAGGTGTTTGAAAGGGAGATGTAAGAGAAGTTGGAGTGTTTAAAGGTTCTGAAATTTACAAAGGTTGCGGTGACTCAACCGGAAATTCCACCAAAATCCGACAAGAATAGATCGGAAAGCTGAAGCCGAGGCAACCTCTAGAAGCAAAAGAGGGAGCATATTTGAAGTGAGTAGAAGAGTGAAGGGTGAAGTCATCGGCATAAGAGTGAACATAGTTGAAATACAGCTGAGGAGATCGGTTGATGAAAAAAGTAGAACAAAGTTGGAAGATAGACTGAGCTGCGGAACACCACAATTAACAGGAAAGGAGGAAGCAGGTCGCTCCATCAACTGCTGATATAGAGCGATCGGAGAGAAAACTAGACAAAAGTAAGCAAAGAGAAGGACGAAACCCAAAGGAAGGGAGCTTGGAGAGCAGTGACGCGTGCCAAACCCGATCAAAAAGCTTTGGATATGTGAAGCGCCACGCACCGCAAGACTCCCATGGTCCTAAGGGCAGAGAAACCATAAATCAAGTTAGATATGGAAATGAATTGTCAACTAGTTGACCCTCCGAACGACGAAAGCCATACTGATGATCTGAAAGAAGGTAATGAGACTCCAAGATGATCCAGGAAATGAGAGTTAAGAAGAGTTGCAAAGATTTTTAGACAGAATAACAAGTGAGTGCTATAGGGCGATAGTTGGAAGGAATATATAGGCTGCCTTTTTTCGGGATCGGTTGGACATATGCGCGCTTCGCAGCACTGAGGGAAAAGTATTAGTAATTAAGACATAGGAGAGTAAGTTGAACGGGACAGGCGCGCAGCTCAGAACACACTGTCACTCCTCAAACACGGGGGGAAATGTCCCAGCCGGGCCAACCAAGCCTTCCTGACGTCATAGATCCAGGATCCTGCACACGATCATGTGTAATCACAAGCGTTCGCAGGTAATACATGGGGAAACTCCTGAGAGGAGAAGGAGTAGGTGGAGGGATGCCAGAATCGTCAGGGTAGAATAGATAAAAAAGGATGAAACGAGAAGAGATTGGCCTTCTTCAGAAGGAGAGTTTACGCCACACAACCATCAGAGCGAATAAGGGGAGGAAAGGCAGATTTACAAGTTAGTTAGAGATGTTTTTGGCAGGGCGCCAGAAATTTTTATCAGTAGGGAACCAAGCAGGTCGTCGCACTTTCTTTTTAGTCGAAAGGCGCTTAGCCTGACGAATCGTCATCGCCTGCAACGATTTCCGAGCCAGATGAAAATTAGTTAAGAGTGGATAAGGAGATGAGAGTTTTTCCCATGCCCGAACGCAATGTCTCTCTCTTGAATGGCGCGAGAACAAGCTCCATCGAACCATGATTTTGGGGAGAAAAAGATTTAGTTCAAGATTGGGAATGAACTGCTCACCCATCGTGATTACGGCCCACACTTTTCCGCGGTGACCGCAGGCATCCCCTGAGCCAAAGCAGATTCATTCCAGGAGTAGTTAGCCAAAAAACAACGAATGCCCCCAATTAGACCGATTAAAGTGCCAGAAATTAAGTTTAGGGCATGTGGAGCTGCTGGAGAAAAAGTATTATAATTCAAAGCTACAAGAGATTGTGGTCAGAGTTAGCAATAGGAGGAGAAATGGTGTTAATTATACGCGGACAGGATGAGTGGGTGAAACCATCACAAATCAATGCCTAATTCAAGAAATTGGTTAAGGCGATCTGGAATATGTGTGGTTCCTTATTAACTGTTCAGATCGTTGAGAAATATAATGTTTGGCCTCCTCCCCCGCCTGCATCAGGTGCAAAAGAGGAGCCCAACCACTCAGTGTGGTGTACGTTGAAAAATCCTAATTAGATGGATCTCAGCATTTGGATAGAAGAAGTAACAGTCCTCAGGGAAAGTAATAAGATAGGTCCAAAAAGAAACGTGAAAAATTCTGTTTCCATTAGGGGACAGTAGCAGAAAACACAATATATGATAGTAGTTAGCGAGAAAGATTTTTAGCCAACAGAACATGAAGTAGGCAGATTAATGATTCTCTGAGACGTGTTAAGGAAGGTGTTTTATGTTAATGTAGGCAGCAGACACCACCATTTAGACGGAAATTATAGAAAAAGTTATAATTACAATGTGTAAGTTTTGAATATATTATGCTAAATTTGTTTATTAAAATTATTTATCAAAGTAGCTTTATTAATGTGAAAGCTTTGTTACGTTAGCATATATTCACTGATCAGTGATATAAAGAACTTGTTTTTATGTTATGTTTAATCCAAAATGATACACAAAATATACCTTGAATCAATAGATCAATCAATAGATCAATAGAGAGGGTAGTAGCCCCCGGGGGAAAAAGGAAAAAAAAAAAGAGAGAGGTAGATGGCTTTGATTTACTGATTTAGGGTATGTAAAACATTACAATTTTACTAAAAAATATGACTTGAATCAATAGATTAATAGATCAATAGATCATTAGATCAAAAGATCAAAGATCATGGATAAGGTGGGCAGTGCGGTATGGTTGGTTTGATTTACTGATTTACTGATTTAGGGTATGTAAAACATCGAACAATTTTAGTTTAAAAAATAGACTGTGCAAAACTGGAGAAATGGGAGCAATCGATACGGATGGACAGGGGGGTGTTGGGATGGTGGTTGACTTTACTGATTTACTGCTTTTTTGGGTAGTAACAAGCAATTCTTAGTAAAAAAATAAGTGAACTTGAATAATAGATCAATAGCATAGATTCACGAGAGGTGTGGGGTGGACAGTTTCTGATTTACTGATTTATTAATTTACTGCTTTAGGGTATGTAAAACGTGACAATTTTAGTAAAAATATGACTTGAATCAATAGATCAATAGATATATAGATCAATAGATCAATAGATCAATAGTTCCGATGGATTGGTAGAGAGCAGCAATAGTACCCTTATAGGGGTAAGGGGGATAAGGGTAGCTGTAGGAATTATAGGGGAATTAGTTTATTGAGTGTTGTAGGGATGATATATTTGCTGGTATTTGGTCAAAGAGTGGGTCGAGTGACTGAAGGACTGATTGTGAAAAACAAGGTACGTTTAGAAGTGGTAGAGGATGTGTGGATCAAATCTTTACATTGAAACAAATGATTGAGAAATGAGGGAGAAGAAGAATAAATTGTATATATGTTTTATGGATTTGCAACAGGCATATGATAGGATTAATTGGGAAACTCTATGACAGATGTTAGTGATATATGGTGTTGGTGGTAAGCTTCTGATTGGAATCAAAAGTATGTATGACGATAGCTAAGCGTGTGTAAGAATGTGTTATGTTTCCTTGGTTATTCAAATTGTAAATGGACGGGGTTATGAAATAATTAGAGGTGGGGATAGCAGGGGATGGTGTTAGAATGATGGAGGTGGAGGGTCCTATCTATTATAATGCGGATGATTTTGGTTGTCGTGGTGGCGATTCTGAAAGAGAGTTTGAGAGAATTGGTAGAGAATAGGCAGGGTTTGTAAAAGGAGGGGTTTGAAAGTAAACGTAGATATGAGTAAGGTTATGGTTGTGGGTGAGGACAGTCCTCGATGTTAAGTAATGTTAGATAGTGAGCAGCTGGAACAAGTGTCTGAGTTTAAATATTTATGATATATATTGGATGAAAAGGGAACGGAATGATGCAGAGCGTAGTAGGAAAGTTGTGAACTGCGCAGGAAGGTGGCTGATGCAATTAAATCCTTGGTGTGTATAAAGGGGCTATTGTAAAGGGACTAAGTCTTACATGAGGGTATGTTTTTAATTAATAATGATATATTTGAAAATTTAACATACACAAACCAATAAATTACCTAAGATGCGGTAATTACATGTCGTAGTCAAATGCTAAACAGTAACAGAGTAAACGGGAGTAAGACAACGTCGTTACTTTTTCCCTTTTCAAAAGAACAGGAATAACGACAACGGAATTACTTTTTCCGCAGTACAACGGAGTATCGGTCACGGAATTCAACTTTTTTGAGTAAGCGATGGCCCACCTTCTCTTCTCTCTCTCTTCTCTCTCTTCTCTCTCTCTCTCTCTCTCTAATATCTATAATATAATATATATATATATATATAATATATATATAGCTATATATATATATATATATATATATTATATATAACTATATTAATATAATATATTATATATATATATAATATATTATTAATATTAAATACTATATATTATATATATATATATAGAGAGAGAGAGAGAGAGAGAGAGAGAGAGAGAGAGAGAGAATGTTCTTTGAAGCTGCTTAGACTTCTAAACGTACATTACTTAAGACTCTAAACGTACATTATTTATTATAAACTATTGCATGAATATTTGATTTCTGAATTCACAAATACATACATGATTAACTCTTCTGTCTCTCTTGTTTTTTTGATTTCCTTCAAAGCTTTAGGACAAATGCCTTTTTTTGACTTCTTTCCAGTCGATTTTTCTTTCGAAGTAAAAGCAAGAACAATCAACGCAAACGGTTTTTTCATCTGACAAACTCACGTCGCCATACAATTATTCGTTAGCATTAAGGCTTCCTGAATTCTTTAAACCGTACACACACACACACACACACACACACACACACACACACCACACACTATCCACACACATCACACACACACTACACAGCACACACATACACAACAACATACAACACAACACCAAATAATTATTTTACTTCTCTGAATTTTTCCGTGCATATCAAAATTTCTTTTTTTGGCCATCTTTTTCGTTAATTGGCGCATTGCTTCATTTTAAATACTCTTGCTTATGATGACTTATGATATGCTCATGGCAAAGCAGCTTTCATGTTCCGGCAGTGTGCAATTTCAACACGTGCTAGACACAATCACACACAACCCACACCTAACACACATATATATATATATAATATTATACTATATATATATATATATATATATATATTTATATATATATAATATAATGTATATATATATATATAATATTATATATATATATATATATAACTATATATATATAGGTTATATTATATATATATATATATATATATCATGGTGACTATTGTGGTTTGAGCGAACAACTATCATCATCATATCTCAAAACGTACATAGTTACCGGAAAAGGAATCCATTGTTGGATCCGGCAAAATTTAGTTGCGGAATACTGTAAAAAAAAAAAAAAAAAAAAAAAAAAACCAAAAAAAAAAAATCAAAAACAATTTTTTTTCAAAAATTAAATAGCTACAGCGAAAAGGAATACTTTTGGAATCTTTGTAAAATTTTAGTTAGGAAACTGTAAAAAAAAAAATAAATAAATAAAATAAATATTGGCAATTTTTTTTAGGAGCAGGGGACATTATATATATATATATATATATATATATATATTATATATATATATATATATATATATATATATAATATATATATATATTATATATATAAATTTATATATATTTATGTTAAAGGTATATTACACGGCAATGTAGGGGCCTCGAGCCGACGGGGCCACAGGGGGGACGTTTTTCCATGACCCGTAGGGGCAGGGGGCGGAGGAACCCCGAGACACCAAATACCAAAGAGCGGGGGTTTCTGAGAGACCCTCCCGGAGGGGGGGGAATTAGTCCCTACCCGTGTTCCCCCGCGAACGGCCGAGGACCCGGGACTCCTGCTCATCTGGTGCGGTATAGCCTTGGGGGGATTCCTTTAGTAAAAGAAAAAAAAAGCAAAATTTAATAGAAAGTCTCTTTATTTTAACGAGTAACGTTAGTAACCAATAAAAGGTTTCTAAATAGGCTCTCTAATCATATTACTTATATTATTAACATATATTTTTTTATTTTTTTATTTTTGTTACATTTTTCCCTATCTAAAATTTTACAGGATTCCAAAAATGTATTTTTCTTTTCCTGGTAGCTATTGTAGTTTTTGAAGATATATATATATATATATATATATATAGTATATATATATATATATATATATATATATATATATATATATATATTATATATATAAATATGAATATATATAATATATATATATATATATTTTTTTACATTTCGCCTAAAATTGGATCCAGCATGTCCAGCAATGTATTCCTTTTCCTTGTTGCTCTTGTAGTTTTTGAGATATGATGTGGGTAACTTCTTTTCTAAACCAATTTCACCTATATATATAGTATATATATTATATCTATATATCTTTATATATATATTTATATTATATATATATCTTATATATTATATATAGTATAATATATATATATATATATATATATATATATATATATATATATTTTATATATAATATATAATATATATAATATATATAATATATATCATATAATATATATAATATATATATATATATATAATATTATATATATATTAACTATATATATTATATATATATATATATATATATAAATATAATTATATTTTATATTAAATATAATATATATATATAATTATATATAGTATATATATATATATATATATATTATATATACTATATATATATAAATTATATATATATATAATACAGGGGGCGTATCTAACGGCCCGCAGACCCGCGGTGCGGGGGGGCCCACGCAGGTAAAGGGGCCCATAATTGCGAAGAGCAAAACAAATGAAAATATGAAAAAATACATAATTTTACACTATATATATATTATATATATATATCTATATATTATATATATATATATATATATATATTAATATATATATATATATATATATATATATATATATATATAATATATATATATATATATTTTAATATATATTTATTAATATATATAGCGATAAAAAAATAAGATGTACCTCGCCCAACTATAGACGCCCTGATAATTTGTTGTATCGGACAAGTGTAAAAAAAAAAATCCTAATAAATTCACTTTTTCAAAACATTTGAATTTTTGGAAAGTGAAAAATTTGAAATATTTTTTTCTACTCATCCGATCACATCAAATTTCAGGGCTTGTTATAGTCTTGCAAAAAAATATTTTTTACTTACATATTTTTTTTTTAGCTCCATACATGAAAATTTTTTAAAAATAATTTTTTTTATTCTTTTTCTGATCCTTCAAACGAGTTCCAAGAACAAACCAAAACTATTGGTATATACACAGAAATTACTAAGTAAATGATGTGCCTCTCCCTGACTACAATTTGCATCTGAAAATTTCAATCCACTTCGCCCGAACAGGAAAAAATTATCGTATTTTTCATTTTAAATCCAAAACAAAGTGAGTTTTTGGAAAATTGGACACTGAGCACAAACTCAAAAAATCGAAAAATCCCCTTTGACTATTGTAGGTAATGGACCTATCTTTGCATATTTTTCAAGTTTGAAGTCATTTCGCAAAAAATCTGGAAGTTGATAAACGAAAAATGTCAAAACATGGGTCTTTGAAATTGTAAATTCTAAAGAATGACTACAGTCTAGAAAGCACCGAAACAACGTTTTAGCAGGGCAAAAAAAAAAAAAAAACAAAACAAAAAGATACAGTTTGGTGTTTATACGGTCAAAATCGGCTGAAAATTTCCGATTTTATGTTCCATTTTAGGGGGTGAAAATTGGGGGTGCCCTTAATAAATAGTTGCACCTCCCCTGAAGAAATATTTGTGGGTTTCATAACATAACAACAGAACAGTGCCGGACACTTTGGAAACAAACAAATAATTAAAGTTATTAGACACCAAAAACATTCAATTAGAGAAATGCAGAGGTCAAGGCTATGATGGAGGAGCAAATATGCGAGGGAAATATTCAGAACTTCAGGCTCGTATATAGAAAATTGTTCCAAATGCAGAAAACATTCATTGTGCAGCTCATAATTTAAATTTAATGTCTTAAGATCTGTAAAAGACTATAATGGCCTTTCAAAATTTTATGACACACTGGAAAAAGTATGATGTGTATTTCCGCTTAGTAGCTCGTGACAAGGAATTAAACAGCTCTTCAACAATGAACGAAATGCATCACCAAAACAACTAAAA
>JABUQX010010962.1:0-12500 GCA_015478945.1 Trachelipus rathkii
AGAGAGATAATAAAGGTCGATAAATGCAAGGGACAAAAACTGCATGCTTAAAATTAATAGTATAATAATAATAATAATAATAATAATAATAATAATAATAATAATAATAATAATAATAATAATAATAATAATAATAATAATAATAATAATAATAATAATAATAATAATAATAATAATAAGATTACAAATAAATAATAATAATAATAATAAATAAAATGAATAAAAATATAATAAATATGAATAAAATAATAATAATATAATAATAATATTAATAATAATAATTAATAATACCCATATAATACCATATGCAGGTAGAACATAAAAATTGCACAATCAATGAAATAGTAAATTACTTTAAAATTTTGAATAAAAAGAGGGAATTTTCTGATCTTAGCCTGGCGGAGTCATTTCTTATAAGAAAACATAGACCGGACATTAATATAAAATATAACTAACTTAACATACATACTTAGAAGAATAAAAGAAAAAAAGACTATCTAAATTATAAACTTCGCATTTCTTTTTCATATTAAATTATAGTTTTCATCTTATTATATTTGCAATATTCGTATTATTTTAATTTTAATTGTGGCTTCGTTCTTAAAGTAAAATCATATCCTCGAAAATTTCTGACGTGAGTGGACGAAAGCCCGGATTGTTTCAGAAGGCAATAATTTTGTTTTATCCAGGAATTGTCCTGAAGAAAAGTAATAAAAAAGTTAGGAAGGTTTTTAGGAATTTGGAAAAATTTTTCAAAAATTATATTAAGACAAATGCTGATTTATTGTTTCTAATACTACTACTACTACTACTACTACTACTACTACTACTACTACTACTACTACTACTACTACTACTACTACTAATAATAATAATAATAATAATAATAATAATAATAATAATAATAATAATAATAATAATAATAATAATAATAATAATAATAATAATAATAATAATAATAATAATAATTTAAATCAGCGTTAATTTTAACATATTTGCAAGTTCTTTCTATTCTTCTAAATGATTCTTCATTTTCAGGAGAAAATTTATTAAAGACTATTCTAGAATAAAAAGAAGTTAAAGCCTTTAATATTGTACTAATATTTCACCTGTATACTTCAGGCATGGTCACGGTTAACTAACTATTTATAATGCAGTTTACGAATAATAAATTTCAAAATATAAAAAAAATATAAAATTATTTTACATTAATTGTGAAGTTTAAAAAATAGTTTAAATGAAAAATCAAAAAAAATCTTACATTATTTTGCAAATACAACTATTATCATTGATACTAGGTGTTTAGTTGCAAAACACTCATACATTAAAAAAAATTCAGGCATTCATTCATTTCATTAAATTTCACATTGATGTTTGGCTTAAGTTTATTAATAAAAAGAGATTCTGCAATACGAAGATAGTTGAAAAACTTGAAATAAGATTGTAAAACAACTAGCAAATTTCAACTGTAGGAGGGGATAATAATAATAATAATAATAATAATAATAATAATAATAATAATAATAATAATAATAATAATAATAATAATAATAATAATAATAATAATAATAATAATAATAATAATAATAATAATAATAATAACTATTATAATTAATAATAATAATAAAATAATAATAATAAATATAATAATAATAATAATATAATAATAATAATATAATAATAATAATAATAATAATAATAATAATAATAATAAATTTATTTTGTTTTTCTCTTCTTTTTATTGTTAGCTTTAGTATTAACGGTATTGCGCCGAAGTGATAAGTAATAATCATTTATGTAGTTTTTAATATCCTGAGTTGTGACAACGGAATATTTATTAAATTAACTACACTGCAGCGCATCTCAACCTGGGGTGCGCGTACCCCTGGTGGTACTCGGCAGACCGGTTGAGGGTACGTGAAAATAATATTGGTAATGGTGGAAAACACCAATGGCAATTTTTATGAACGGTGTTCGAAGGCTTGTATATCAAGATGAAAATTTTTATGAACTTGCATCATAAGTCAATGAGGTTACAAATTATTTTAATGCTGTTTTTATTTTCTTTGATGTTAGTTAGACTGCTTTATTAGAAAATTGAAATAAACTGTTAAATGTAAAATAAAATATGAAAGTCTCTAAATGTCATTAATTTGAGTCTTTTGATTATTTAGCTAACCCTAAGAACATTAACTAAAACAATTACTTTTTTTTTTTGCGTGAAGGGATGGGTGGGTGTTGGGTTATGAGAAAAAGGGGTACTAATACATGAAAAGCCTAATCAAGGGGTACAGGGGAGGAAAATGGTTGGGAGGCGCTGATCTGCTGTATAATATCGTAAGTAGTAGGAGGGCCATTCCGCAGGAAAATGACCTTGACCACCTACCTGACCTTTGACTGACCTTGACCTTTTTTGACCTTGACCTTTTTTGACCTTGACCTTTTTTGACCTTGACCTTTTTTGACCTTGACCTTTTTTGAGCCCAAATTTTTTACCTGACTTGACCTTTTTGGGCCTTTGACCTTTTTTGACCTTTACCTTTTTGGGCCTTTACCTTTTTGGGACTTTACCTTTTTTCGACCAACCCTTTGGTCTTCCATGGGTCATTTTTGGCCCACGGTATTTTTTGAAGAACCCTGATTGTTTCTGAGAACCGGATTTTTTGAGAACGCTAATTTTTTTGAGAACCTAATTTTTTTGAGAACCTAAATTTTTTGGCAACCCCTAATTTTTTGGCAGCCCTATTTTTTGGCAACCCTATTTTTTTGGCAACCCTAAATTTTTGGCAACACTCCTTCGAAGAAGGGTTGCGCCAAACGGTTGCGTCAGCAACCAGTTGTACGTATTACCCCCCTATTTTACGCCCCCTAATTTTTTTCGACCGTGGGCAATTTTTGCCCACGGTAATTTTTGGCTAACCTTTAGGGGCTTAACCCTTTTTGATGTCGTTACCTTGTTTGACCATGATATTTCGACCAACCCTTTGGTCTCTCCCATGGGTCAATTTTGCCCACGGTAATTTTTGGCTATACCTTTGGTCTTCCATGGGTCAATTTTGGCCACGGAAATTTTGGGGTACCCTTTGGTCCTTCATGGGACATTTTGGGCCCACGGTAATTTTGGTACCCTTTTGATCTTTCCATGGGTCTAATTTTTGGCCCACGGAAATTTTCGAGCAACCCTTTGGTATTCCATGGTCAATTTTGACCCACGGTAATTTTCAACCATCCCTTTGGTATTCCATGGGTCAATTTTGGCCCACGGTAATTTTTGATCCTCCTTTAGGGGCTAGCCCTATTTTTTTGACGTCTTTACCTTGTTTGACCATGATATTTCATCCTTAACCTTGCCATATACCATGTGTCAATTTTGACCCACGCTAACTTGATGGCTTTGATGGTTCCCAACACGCGGGTAAGAAGTATCCTAGTGATGTTTCTATTAGTGTTCTATTTGATTATTCTATGAGTGCGAAGGTGAGTGGCCAGGTGAGTGCCAAGTGGGTGCCAAATGAGTGCCAATGAGTGCCAAAGTGAGTGCCAATGAGTGCCAAGTGGGTGCCAATGAGTGCCAAGTGAGTGCCCATAGTGCCAAGTGAGTGCCACTTTTTTTCAAGCCTTTCTAGCCTCCCCTGAACCCCGAATAGCCCTAATATGGTATCTACCCCTAGGTAATAGGTATGAGGATTCGAATGGCGTATATTACAAGCTGCTAGGATGCTTCCTACTATGAGTTAGTATTTTTCTAACACTTATACACACATTCACTATGACACTTATACACACTATGACACTTATAAGCACTTACACTCTCCATAGACACTTACATTAAACCATAGACACTTACATTAAACCATAGACACTTACATTCAACCATCCACACAGATACACTTACACTTACACTCACACACTCGACTATTTTGCCCCTGCTCACTTTGATGCCCAAACTTTTGATGCCTCAACAATTAATGCCTCAACTTTGATGCTCAACTTTGATGCCTCAGCATTAATGCCTCAGCATTGATGCCTCAATTTTGTTGCCTCATCTTTGATGACTCATCTTTGATGAAGTCATCTTTGATACCACCTATATTGATGATTCATCTTTGATGACTCATCTTTTGTCTACCTCTAGATCATAAGCTACCCAACAGGGCTCAGCGTGAGCCCTTCGCGCAAAGACAGCCAATCCCGCACCCTCAGGTGCGACCCGCCGCGTCCCCGCCCGCCGCGTGCGCCCGCAGGCGCAATATTTCCGCGTTCCCGCCCGCCGCGTGCGCCCGCAGGCGCAATATTTCCGCATACCCGCCCGCCGCGTGCGCCCGCAGGCGCAAAATTCCCGCGTGAATGAAAAATATATATATATACTATAAGTCATTCATTTTTATTTCATACTTAAACATTTTTATTAAAAACATTTTCGCGAACCTAAAACTGTAACTCATTACATACCTGTTATTTAACACATATATTTATTAACATTATTTTTACTTAATACTTTTTACTTAATACTTTTTAATTTATAAATTTTTAAAAATTGTATGTAAGAAGAAAAAATCCAGAGTGTCTGCTATATAATCATTTTATTTTACTACAATTGTACGAAATTTTATTAAAAACATATACTTTACATACCTTAAAGCAGTAAAGCAGTAAAACAATAGAGGTGTTATTACCTATCACCTAGGGGATTAGTATGCCTTTGTTTTACTGCTTTACTGCTTTAACTCTTTGCTTTACTGCTTTAACTCATGTTTTACTGCTTTAACTTTCTGCTTTACTGCTTTAACTTTCTGCTTTACTGCTTTAACTTTCTGCTTTACTGCTTTAACTCATGTTTTACTGCTTTAACTTTCTGCTTTACTGCTTTAACTTTCTGCTTTACTGCTTTAACTTTCTGCTTTACTGCTTTAACTCACATACATTACATACCTTAAAGTCAGTAAAGCAAAAGAGGTGTTATTACCTAACACCTATGGGGATTAGTATGCGTTTGTTTTACTGCTTTACTGCTTTAACTCTCTGCTTTACTGCTTTAACTCTCTGCTTTACTGCTTTAACTTTCTGCTTTACTGCTTTAACTTTCTGTTTTACTGTTTTAACTCATATATTTATTAACATTACGTTTTTTATTTTTATTCTTTTTATTTTTATTCTTTTTATTTTTATTCTTTTTATTCTTTTTATTTTATTTTTATTATTTTACTTTTATTATTATTTTATTTTGTTTTAATACTTTTTATTTTTATTCTTTTTATTATTTTACTTTTATAATTATTTTATTTTGTTTTAATACTTTTTATTTTTATTCTTTTTATTCTTTTTATTATTTTACTTTTATTATTTTATTTTGTTTTAATACTTTTTATTTTTATTCTTTTTATTCTTTTTATTTTATTTTTATTATTTTACTTTTATTATTATTTTATTTTTATTATTTTTATTATTATACTTAGTGTTATTTACTTCATGCCTATTGTTATTATTTTACTTTTATTATATTTTATTTTTATTATTTTTATTATTATACTTAGTGTTATTTTACTTCATGCCTATTGTTATTATTATTTAGAACACACACACACACACACACACACATACACACACACACCACTTCACTTATACACCATTCACCTATGACATTATACCCATATGACTACTTACATTTACATTTACCCATAGACACTTACATTTACACTTATACACACCACACAGATTTACTTACACAGATTTACTTACACTCACACCGATTTACTTACACTCACACACAGATTTACTTACACACACACACAGATTTACTTACACACACAGATTTACTTACACTCACACAGATTTACTTACATCTCAGCACACAGATTTAACCTTAATTACAACACATACAGAATTTGACTTACACACAGATTCTACTTACACACCACACACACACACACACAGCACACTCACTTACACCCACACACGGACATTCACTTACACATATAACGTATATTTATTGAAACATTTTTATGTTTTAATTAAACACGTTAATTTATATTACTCATTCAAATATTACTAAAATTATTTCAAAGTTTCTTAAAAACTTCTATAATAAATCAATCATTATATCTTTGAACAAAGAATTTTTATTAACTGTTAATACATTTTTGTTTATAAATTTTATAACTAACAAGTTTTAATAACTTTTAGTAAAATTTTATGATTTTTATTAAAAACATATATTTTTACGTACCTTAAAGCAATAAATCAGAAACAATCAGTAAAGTCAGCCGCCTAGCACCCCTGCTACGACCAAGCATGCCACGTTTGTTTTTTTTGACTTACTGCTTTAACAACCTCATCTTTAGCGATGTAATAAGTTAAAATAAAAAATAAGTTCTTCTCTGCCTAACATAACATGTATTTTATTAAATCATTCTAGTTTTTATTTAAAAATCACAATTATTCACTTACATTTATATTATTCGCTCGATGTTAACTAAAAATATTTTCAAAGTTTTTAAATAATTTGGTTTTTCTTTATTATTATCTATGTACATTGACAATCCACCACGAGAAAACACAACAACCCGCACTCGTTACAGATACGAAACTGACCTCTCTGCTGTAAATGGGTGGAAAATAATTACTTACGCCTAAATTTAGTATAATCCGTTTTGTACCCCGGGGCGATTTAGACCTAATACAGGTCAAAATATATTTCAAACTGACCTTTTTCTGTAAAATTTGGTGCAATAACTACGTTAGGCCTAAATTTGGGCCTAAATTTAGGATAAACCTTTTTGTATCACCAGGCGGGATTTAAAGCCTAATACCGGTTCAAAAGGTAATTCAGTTATAGACAAAGAAATCATGTTATTATTTTATAATAATATTATTTAAAACTGAAACATGCTGGATCGGTCAGATCCTTTGATCAGGTAAGAAGGAAATGTTTACCTTTCTTGCGAGTGGACAGGCAGTAATCCTTATCTCTATATGACCTCGTATGTGATTGGTCGAGATTATTTTATCGCTTTTTGGTTTTAAGGGTATGAAAAAACATGTTTTTTCATATCCTGAGCCAAGTTTCGTTTATTTAAACTCTTAACATACATGTAAATATTTATTAAAGAAAGTAAAAAAATTAAGGATAATAAAAACTTTACTTATAATTAGAATTATAATCATTAACTTACAATGGATTATAATATATATATATATATATATATATATATATAATATTATATATATATATATATACTATATATATATATAATATATATATATATATATATATATATATATATATATATAAGGATAACATTAAATATATACAAACGTGTTAAATATATTTACAATGGTTTATATATAAGGTTAACATTATAAATATAATACAGGAATATTATTATATATTACACTTCCACATGATGTTTTCGCCTATTTTATATTAAAATTCTTTAAATCTTTGCAAATATGCAATCATTTATATCATTATCGATGATATAGTTTCGTGTCTCAGTAATACCTTCAGTTACACATACGTAAAAAGTTCCCGTTCAGATATCATAGTATATTTATACATTCTGGTTCACCTGCATAAATACTTTCCTGCCATTGTTTTTCTAAGTAGATAATGAATTTCTGTACGTCTATAGAATTAGGAAGCCGATCGATGATGTGCGGGTAGGGTCCATCGATCGGGTTTTCTTAAATCGTAGTATCTTGGTATAACATGTATGATTACGGTTACTAATTAGATAACACATTGTCGTTCTTATCTGCATTAACATTCGCCTACGTACCTCTAGCATATATTTCATCTGCGCTAGGCCTGAAATGTAGAATCCAAATGATGTAGGTTCAATACTGATGTTTCATATTTCTCTCCCATATATCTAACTTCCAAACTGTTAGTTTTTGATGTTTATAAAATGCTAGAGTATTTGCTTATCGCTGGTTTCTTCGACGGCTAATAACTGTTTGGTCCAATTTAAAGCTGAACTTGGTTTAAAGTATTCTGTAAGCCACTCTTCATGTGATACATATCAAGTAATTCATCTGGCTCATGAAAATACGCTTGGTATTATAACAGGGTGATTGGGTAGCACACTTTAAAAATTCAAAATCCATCGGTTTTCTTTTATATAAGAATGAAACCCTACACCCTGATCTTGATTTCCCACTGGATAATGTCTTGGATTGAGGGGTATACATGTTAAGGTGAATCATGATATACACTTAGTGAAATAGAAGCACTTTTATTACAAACCAGAGACTTGTGCACCGCTTAAGAGCCAAAACGAGTATGATTTTAAAATGAGTTTTGGGTCTAAAACATCCGCCTGCTCAATATAATTTTCATCCAATCAGAGTTAGGCTCGGATATGAAAAAACATGTTTTTCATACCTTAAAACCAACAAAGCGATAAAATAATTCTCGACCATCACATACGAGGTCATATAGAGATAAGAATTACTCCGTCCACTCACAAGAAGGTAAACATTTCCTTCTTACCTGATCAAAGGATCTTCCCGATCCAGCATGTTTCAGTTTGAAATACATTTATAAAATTAATTAACATTGATTCTTTTCTATACTGGAATTACCTTTTGACCTGGGATTAGGCTTAAATCCGCCTGTGATAAAAGCGTTTATCCTAAATTTAGGCTAAATTTAGGCCTAACGTAGTTATTGCACAACATTTTTTACAGAAAACGGTCAGTTTGAAATATATTTTGACCTGGTATTTAGGTCTAAATCTGCCCCGGGGTACAAACGGATTATCCTAAATTCTAGGGCTAATGTAGTTATTTTCAACCCCATTTTTACAGAGAGAGGTCATTTTGTATCTGTAACGAGTGCGGGTTGTTGTGTTTTCTCGTGTTGGATTGTCATGTACATAGATAATAATAAAGAAAATCCAAATTATTTAAAAAACTTTGAAAATATTTTTAGTTAACATCGAGCGAATAATATAATGTAAGTGAATAATTGTTTATTTTTAAATAAAACTTAGAATGATTTTAAAAAAATACATTTTATGTTAGCAGAGAAGAACTTATTTTGTAATTTTTATACTTATTACATGGCTAAAAGATGATGTAAGCAGTAGTCAAAAAGAACAAAACGTGGCATAGCTGGGTGTAGAGGGTGCCAGGGGCTGACTTTACTGATTTTCTGATTTATTGCTTTAAGGTACGTAAAATATATGTTTTTAATAAAATTTCATAAATTTTACTAAAAGTTATTTTTAAACTTGATAGTTTTAAAATTTATAAACAAAAAGTATTTAACAGTTAATAATAATAATATTTGTTCAAAGATAATAATTGATTTATTATAGAAGTTTTAAGAAACTTTGAAATATTTTAGTTATATTTGAATGAGTAATTAAATGTACGTGTTTAATAAAAATAAAATTGTTTTAATAAATTATATTAACGTTATAATGTTGTAGTGAATGTCCCGTGTGTGGGTGTGTATGAGTGTGCGTGTGTGTGTGTGTGTGTGTAAGGTAATCTGTGTGTAAGTAAATCTGTATGCTGTGTATAAGTAAATCTGTGGTGTGAGTGTAAGTAAATCTGTGAGAGTGTAAGTAATCTGGGTGTGTAGGTAAATCTGTGTGTGTGTGTGTTAACTAATCTGTGTGTGGTGTAGTAATCGTGTGAGTGTAAAGTAATCTGTGTAGTAAATCTTGTGGGTGGTGTTATAAGTGTAAATGTAAGTGTCTTTGGTTTGGGAAAATGTAAGTGGCATAGTGAAT
Source organism: Trachelipus rathkii (assembly GCA_015478945.1). Classification (NCBI taxonomy): domain Eukaryota; kingdom Metazoa; phylum Arthropoda; class Malacostraca; order Isopoda; family Trachelipodidae; genus Trachelipus; species Trachelipus rathkii. The sequence continues at coordinate 9,741 of JABUQX010010962.1, forward strand.
GTGTGTATAAGTGTCATAGTGAATGTGTGTATAAGTGTGTGTGTGTGTGTGTGTGTATGTGTGTGTGTGTGTGTGTGTGTTCTAATAATTATTACAATAGGCTGAAGTAAATTAACACTAAGTATAATTAAAAATAATAAAATAATAATAAAAAAAGTAAAAATATAACAATAGGCATGAAGTAAATAACAATAAATAAAAATAGTAAAAAAACAAAATAAAATAATAATAAAAGTAAAATAATAAAAATAAAATAAAAAGAATAAAAAGAATAAAAATAAAAAGTATTAAAACAAAATAAAATAATTAAAAAAGTAAAATAATAAAAGAATAAAAAGAATAAAAATAAAAAGTATTAAAACAAAATAAAATAATTATAAAAGTAAAATAATAAAAAGAATAAAAATAAAAAGTATTAAAACAAAATAAAATAATAATAAAAGTAAAATAATAAAATAAAAAGAATAAGGAGAAGAAAAACACCATTTACGTAAAAAAAATAAATAAAAAACGTAATGTTAATAAATATATGAGTTAAACAGTTAAACAGAAAGTTAAAGCAGTAAGCAGAAAGTTAAAGCAGTACAAAGCAGGAGTTAAAGCAGTAAAGCAGAGAGTTAAAGCAGTAAAGCAGTAAAACAAACGCATACTAATCCCCATAGGTGTTAGGTAATAACACCTCTTTTGTTTTACTGCTTTACTGCTTTAAGGTATGTAAATTGTATATTTTTTTAAGTTATAAAGGCAGAAAGTTTAAAGCAGTTAAAGCAGAAAGTTAAAGGCAGTAAAAAAGCAGAAAAGTTAAAGCGTAAAACATGAGTTAAGCAGTAAAGCAGAAAGTTAAGCAGAAACGGAGGAGTTACAGCATTCCAGAAGAAAGTAAAACCTGTGCAACTTGATTATAGTAGTGAAGCAAAGAGTTAAAGCAGTCAAAGCAGTAACAGGCATACTAATCCCTAGTGATAGGTAATGAACACCTCTATTGTTTTACTGCTTTAACTGCTTTAACTGGAATGTAAAGTATATGTTTTTAATAAATTTCGTACAATTGGTAGTAAAATAAAATGATTATATAGCAGACACTCTGGATTTTTTTCTTACATACAATTTTTAAAATTTATAAATTAAAAAGTATTAAGTAAAAAGTTATTAAAGTAAACCATAAAATGTTATAAATATATGTGTTAATAAGCAGGTATGTAATGAGGTTACAGTTTTAGGTTTCGCGAAAATGTTTTTAATAATAAACTGTTTAAGTATGAAATAAAATGAATGACTTATAGTATATAATATCTTTTTCATTCACGCGGAATTTTTGGCGCCTGCGGGCGCGGGCGGCGGGGCGGGTAATGCGGAAATATTGCGCCTGCGGGCGGCACGCGGGCGGCGGGTACGCGGAATATTTGCGCTGCGGCGCTGCACGCGGCGGGCGGGATGCTGTAGCTCACACTGAGGGTGCGGGAATTGGCGTCTTTGCGCGAAGGGCTCACGCTGAGCCCTGTTGGGTAGCTTATGTATCTAGAGGTAGACAAAAGATGAGTCTCCGATGAATCATCATTAAAGCTGAGGTATCAAAGATGATTCATCAAGATGAGTCATCAAAGATGAGGCAACAAAATTGGGCTTCGAGTGTTGAGGCATTAAATGCTGAGGCATCAAAAGTTGAGGCATCAAAGTTGAGGGCTCAAAATATCGAGTTCAAAGTTGGGGCATAAAGTTGAGGCATCAAAATATCGAGTGTGTGAGCTGTAAGCTGTAGTGTATCTGTGTGATGTTTGTTGTGAATTGTAAGTGTGTATGGTTTACATGTAAGTGTCTATGGTTTAATGTAAGTGTTATGGGGAGTGTAAGTGCTTATAAGTGTCTAGTGTGTATAAGTGTCATAGTGAATGTGTGTATAAGTGTTAGAAAAAAACTACTAACTCATAGTAGGAAGTATCCTAGCAGCTTGTAATATACGCCATTCGAATCCTCATACCTTATTACCTAGGGGTAGATACCCAGATACCCATATTAGGGCTATTCGGGGCTCAGGGGAGGCTAGAAAGGGCTTGAAAAAAGTGGCACTCAGTTGGCACTATGTGGGACTCACTTGGCGCTATGTGGCACTCACTTGGCACTCATTGGCATTCACTTGGCACTCATTGGCACTCAATTGGCACTCACTTGGCACTACCTGGCGCTCACCTGGCACTCATAGAATAATTTGAACACTAATAGAACATCACTAGATCTTCTTACGGTGATTGGGAACCATCAAGCTTGATTACCGTGGGTCAAATTGACCCATGGTATCTGGGCAAGGTTAAGGACGAAATATCGTGGTCAAAAAAAGGTAAAGACGTCAAAAATAGGGCTAAGCCCGCTAAAGGAGGATCAAAAATTACCGTGGGCAAAATTGACCCATGGAATACCAAATGGATGTGTGAAAATTACCGTGGGTCAAAATTGAACCATGGAATACCCAAAGGGTTGGTCGAAAATTTCCGTGGGCCAAAATTGACCCATGGAAGATCAAGGGTAGCCTAAAATTACGTGGGGGCCAAATTGGTCCCATGAAGACTCAAAGGGTACCCAAACATTTCGTTGGGCCAAAATGACCCATGGAAGATCAAAGGGTAACCAAAAATTACGTGGCCAAATTGGACCCATGGAAGACCAAGGGTTGGTCGAAAAAATTCCATGGCCAAACAAGGTAACGACATCAAAAAGGGTTAGCGCCCGGCTAAAGGTTAGCCAAAATTACGTGGGCAAATTGCC
>JABUQX010010962.1:17500-20723 GCA_015478945.1 Trachelipus rathkii
AAAAGAAATCCATTTACTGCCCTTTATACCTCCCTGATAGTGAATCCAATGCAGTCAGAAAATCCACCCTAAAGTTTGCTGACCGCATGACCTTCGCTATATCTCGTCAATGGGATTTATCCTTTTCCCAAGTGAGCTACAAGCAACCACCCTCAAAACCTCTGCCCTTCACTTCTCCATCATGCACATTTCTCTCTGCCTCTGCCAAATCTCACATTTCTCTCTTCAGGTATTCCTTTTACTGACTCAATCCACTTTTCTCTTCGGTCTTCCAGCCAGTCAATTCCCAGTACACTCACCACTATTTATTACTCACACCTAGCATGCCCCTAAGATTTCCATCTGAACACATTAAACTTCAGATCTATATACCTCGTATTCCAGACCATAGTCTCACCACCATACAATAACACAGCAATAATGATACTGTGTATGTAAGGACTATAGTTTATCATAAGACCTTCAGTCCCTTTCTTTGCATCCAATTCACAACGATTTAATTGCACCTGTTTCACCTTCCTGCCATTCACACAACTTTCTCCTACCATACTCCAGCATCATCCGTTCTTTTGATCATCCAGCAGTTATTATAATAGACATTTAAACTCAGACACTTGTTCCAGCTGCTCACCATCTAACAAAACTTCACACCGAGGACTGTTCTCACTTATAACCATAACCTTAATCTTATCTAGGTCTACTTCAATCCCATCCTTACACACCCCTGCCAGCAAATCACTACTTTACCTGTCATCATCTCAAATTGTTCAGATTCACCGCACAAAACCAAATCATCCGCATATAACAGGTAGGATACCCTCTACTCTGTTCCATTCTCCATCATTCTAACACCATTCCCCTGCCACCCCAACCTCTAATTTTTTTAATCCAATCCATATACAAATTGAATAACCAAAGAGACATAACACATCCCTGCTTCAATCCGCCATTAATATTAAATCAATCACTTTCGATTCTATTTATTCTTACACACGCTTCACTATCGTGATAATACTTTTAATTCTATTCAGAAGCCTACCACTAACACTTGCCAGAGCTTCCCCATTAATCCTATCATACACCTGTTGCAAATCCATAAAACTTAAATACAATTTATTTTTCTTCCTCCCTCATTCTCAATCATTTGTTTCAATGCAATGATTTGATCACACACACTCTACCACTTCTAAACGAACCTTTTTCTTCATCAATCAGTCCTTCAGTCACCTGACGCACTCTCTTTCGACCAAAATACTAGCATATATCTTCCCTACAACACTCAATAAACTAATTCCCCTATAATTCCTACAGTTACCTTTATCTCCTTACCCTTATATAAAGGTACTTTTACTGCTCTCATCCAATCCCTCGTAACTATACCCTCCATAAATGCTTTGTTACACAACTTCCAAATCCAATAAATCTACCATCTCGCCTCCGTTCTGATCATTTCACCAGTAATTTTGTATCCATGCCTGATTTACCTATTCTTCAACTTTCTCACTCCACCCATTACCTTTTGCCTCCCATTTAATGACCTAATAATCCTATTCCTTTTGCAACCAGCAAACTTCGCACATTCACTATCACTCTTCTTCATTTTTGTGGTACTGTTATGTAGATTTTTAAATATTCATCCACACTCTTCATATCCATTTCATCAGTTAAGGAAGCCACTGTCCCTATTCATTATTCTAAGCAGATTCCCCATCTTATTTCAGACTCTTTTCAGCTCTTCCTTCCTAGGTAAGTGAATCTCCTATTACCCTTCCTCTGTATTGTTTCCTCTCTTTTCCACTGATAACAAACTGCTTCCTCTTACTTGCTTCTAGATTTATTCAGTATCAACTTGTTCACATTCAACTGATTACTTGCGAGCGCTCTTTCACATACTTTTCCTTACAACCTTGTTCACTTAACTTCTCACCCCACCTCTTTCCTGACTTCCTTTCTTTCTATTACTTTCCTCTCTCCATCCAAGCCTCCACTAACATAATTTTATTATATAAAATAACATAATGATCCGATAATCCCATTCTAACTCCTCTGCACCTGATTTCAACATCGAATACACACTTCCAACATCTCTTTCTTCACCAACACAAATCAATCATACTTTTCATTTCGATATCATCTCTACCTACTTGTGTTCAAATAGAGCATTACTCACACACGTACCTCTCTCCTCACTGAAATCAATCACCTTTCCTACCATTCTCATTTTCTCCCGACACCCTCTAAAGCATCTGTTATACTATCCCTTTTATGATCACCTATCCAACTATTTAGGTTACCCAACACAATCATCTGAAGCTCCTACTCACCCATCCAAAACGTCATTCAGATGGAGCTGAATACAGCCTCTTCAACATTACCCCCAGATGGATCATATGTCACAAACTACACATACACCTTGACCTTTAAAACTTAAATTTAACCATTAGAATTCTAGTACTCACACATAAAATCTACCATAGCTCTATACCACAAGTCACTCATAAGAATTGCAACTCCTTTCTCTCCTCTCTCATTTCTCCTTTTCCACACCACTCATTACACCGTGTTTCCTTTCCTCTTTGTTTCAGTCACAGCTCACAGCGAGCAAATCAAATCTGTTCTTTTCTAAATACATCCATCACCTCTCAACTCTTCTCCTCAACACTCTGACATTCCATGTACCTATATGATTCATACATTTTCACCGCTTACGGCGTTCACGACCTTCTCCTAGGCATGCATTAGTATTTGTAAAAGAGGTGGTAGTGTAGCCAATCCAATGGCCAATCGTCCTGAATGTCTTCTACGATATTTGTGACATAGATGAAATGATTCCCTACATGGGATACAAGCGACAGGGATGTCTGCAAGATGTTGTCTAGAAGAGAGTGTGGGATATATGTGCATATGATATGGAAAAGGTGTGTCTGTATAATGTTGCGTAGATGCAGGACAAGTAATGCAGAAACAGAAGAACTAGCATCAGACAATTTGAAAGTTGATATGAATGAATATATATATAGTATATATATATATATATATATATATATATAGCATATAGTATATATATATATATATATATATATATATAGATATGTATATATATATATATATATATATATATATATATATGCATGGTGCACGAAAACGCGAAAGCGTTTCTACGATAAATGCGAAAACGGTTAAACACCTAGTTCCGTTGATAATTGAACGGAAGTATACTAAT
>JABUQX010010963.1:0-5000 GCA_015478945.1 Trachelipus rathkii
GGAAGAGATTAATATTATATAATTTTATATTTATATATTATATATATATATATATATATATATATAATATTATATATATATATAATATATATATATAATATATATATATATATAATATATATATATATAGTAGTTTGGGAACAGTTTTGACTCGAGCACCCTTTTCCGATAAGGGGTGAAAAGGAATAGAGTTATAGTTCTGAAACTTGGAAATATAATCTCTGTATGGGAATTAAGCTCGGAGAATCCGTGGTAAATTTCAAGTCTGTAGCATGTATATAGAGGGGGTCACCTTCGAGAGCGTAGCCGCACGCCCTCGTTTATACCCTTTTGGCTTTCCAAACCCGAGATTGAGTTAACGCTAACGAGAGATAGGCTCGAGCGTGATTGACGTAATCCTCGTCGGAGACGAATTACGTCAGCGCGCGAGGCGCGCGCATGCGCATGACACATACATAACAGTTATATTCATTATTACGTCGCAAGAATTCGATTTCCGAAGGAAATCGAACAATCTGAGTCGAAAACGATCCCTGTAAGGATGTTTTTTTTACGCACTCCGACTTTGGATTCCGCCGAGGTTTTCTCTTCGCATCCGGTTTCTGAAGTTCCCGATATAATATCTTACATGGTTATGATTTAACGATTGCTTCAAACTTGGTATATGTTCTATGTAGGTGATAAACTGATCCCACGCGAGTTTTGGTGACCGTAGGTCACCCCTAAGGGGGTGTTGCCCCCTTAGCGTCAAGGTCAAATTCGTCCTGAAAACCATGTTAGGCTTAACGTATTGGAGTGAAATTTGGATGTGAGCTATATGATGACGTAATCTCGTCGGAGACGAGATTACGTTTCTCTGCGTCCCCCCTCCATAATGGGGGACGCTGCCCCCTCTAAAAATTAAAACTGATCGTAGAAGACTGAAACTCAGAGAAAGGCTGGAGGATTCGGAGTCGGAGACGGAGATGGAAGCGGATTCGGCTTCGGTGTCCAGGGACCCCACCGGAGGGGGGTCCCCCTTTGAAAAAAAGAAGAAGAAATGCATGGAATGCAAAACAGAGGAAGGAGGAAGAAGAAGAAGAAAGGAAGAATGAGGAAGGAAGAAGGAAGAAGAATGAGGAAGGAGGAGTCTGAGGAGTAGGCACAGACACCGGTGCTGGAGTTGCTGCGGTGCCAAGTTATTAAATATTTGTGTAATGATACAATATTGGGGTCTTTATATATGTTATTGGATCTGTAGATTTCGAAAATAATGGTTTCAGAACCATCAGGAAAATAAAAATAAAAAAAAAATAAATAATAAAATTTCCGATTCTTTTTGTTTATAACGTAAAAATTTACGTTTTTACATACCCTAAATCACTAAATCAGTAAATCAAACCACCATCCACCCACTATTCTGCCATCCTTCTGTCCGTCCTTGATTTATTGATCTATTGATTCAAGTCACATTTCGAGTAGTATTTTGGATAAACATAACATAAAATCAAATTCTTTATACAAAGATCAACAATATATGCTGACCGTAACAAAGTTTTTCCACATTAATAAAGGTTACTTAGCATCATCTGAACTAAGAAAATAATGTACAACGACAAACTTAACTCATCTTAAACAGGAATAAACGGTCAACATTAACAAAGTTTCACACCTAACAACAGTAAAGTAACTAACATAGCATCCAAAAACGTAACTTATTCACACTTGGTCAAGCATATCTCTAACATAACAATGTTAATTTACACTAACATGGTAATATTTAACTAAAATTTACTATAACCTTGTATAATTATCATATAGACCGGCGAAAGTATGCTAACGTAACAAAGTTTTCCTATTAATAAAGCTAACATGATGTACATAAGCTAAGGAATAAATATACAACGACAACCTTGACACATCTTAAGCATAGAATAAACTGGCTAACATTAACAAAGGTCCAAACTTACACAGTAAAAGTAACTAACAAGACTCACAAAACATTCCATTCATACTTACTCACATTCTGCAATCATGACAATGTTATTTTACATTACAAGTAATATTTAAGCAAAAATTTACCATAGACTTACCTAACCAGCATAATACCTAATGGGTAAAGCCAAACAAGTAAAGTTTTACTCTGTAAAGCTAAACTATGAGCATAACGTACTTAGCACACAACACACACCAGACGAATAAACAGCCATCATCATCAATGTAGTCAATAAATTTGACATACGAGGGAAGTAAAACAAGTTTTCATTTTTATAAATATAATTTTCATTGAAAAGAGTGTTATATAAATGACATAAAAACATATAAATACATAAAAATAAAGTTTTTTTAAATATATTAATTCATCTGATCAGCGAACATCAGGATTCAAGTTGGGTTAAGCCTATATATCTTCTAAGATTTCAACATCCTTTGAAAGGATGTAAGTATAAATGCCTTCAGCAAAACTAAACCATTTTTCGGTATATTTTGATTCAGCAGCACTCTTCTCTCATACAAGAGAGAAGTAAAGACTTATCCAAACTGAATAGTTATTAACGGCACTCCTGTATACTGCATTTATACGGGTAAACCAATTATGTTTTCGGTGTAAATATCATAGATTAAACCATGTGCTATATGTATTAGTCTCAAGTATGTCGACGTCGTCTAGATGTGATGTTAATTCGTTTTTTATTTTAAGCAATGCTGTAATAATTTTCAGATGTTCGAACTGTGAACCTATACAACGTACGCATGAGAATGTGACAGCATCGAGGGTTTTCCAATAGTTGCGTACATCAAGGGTTTTAAATACCGTCACATGATGAGAACGCAACGTCTATTCTATTATTCCTCTCAAGCTGTACCTCTGATAGATATTTTCACTACTCGTCGACCATTGGAAACATGACCCTTATCCTCTAGCCCATGCAGCAAGCGATTCGATAATCTTGATGAAATCCATCAGCAACAAACGAATAAAGGTCTATGTATTGACCCTTTGGTAGGAAACAAGGGCAATGTTATCGTATCCATCAGGTTGACGGTTAATTTTTATAAATGACACATTGCTAGGTAATAACGAAGTGCCGCATTGTGAACGATATCACCAACAAGGTGTAAGATGTGGGAGATTGACATCGTACCAGTACAGCGGAAAAATGTCCTAACTGAAGGAAATCGTATGCGTAAACAACCCTTATAAATGTAAAGAGATTCTTTCTTTCAACCATCAGAAGAAAGTACACAAGAATACAACGCACGAAGAACCCATCAGTTCAAAAGGGTATTTATTCTCGTAGACAACAACAACAACAACAACACAACAACACCTACACAAAGAATTCACATCAACAACACCACAACAACAACAATAACATAGTACAAAAATAAGTTCTTTATATACCAACCAACGAATATATGCTAATACGTAACATTTTTTCACATTAATAAAGCTAACATAGCATTACCAGAAACTAGAATACTAAGGCCCAATGACAAAACCAGACACACCTACGCTAGAATATAACATACTAACATTAACAAAGTTCCATAACTTATCAGCAGTAAAGTACTTAGCACAGCATACGAAACGTAACCTATTCACTCTTTTGAAGCATATCTCTAACATATCAATGTTAATTTTACATTAACAGATGATTAACGCAGCATTTAAGACTCCTCAATTTCGGATAAACAATGCACAAAGTGAGTTCTTTATATACTAACGCATCGAATATATGCTAACCATAAACAAGGTTTTCAATATTAATAAAGCTAACCATAGCATCATATGAACTAAGAAATATGTACAACGACAAACTACACAACTTAAGCATGATAAAGGTTAAATTAACAAAGTCCCACACTTAACACCTGTAAAGTAAATAACCTTGCATACAAAACGTAACCTATTTCCATACTTTTTCCAGCATACCTCTAAACATATTAAACGTTAATTTACATTGACGCAATAATATTTAACAAGGAGTTTATCATAATCTTGTCCAATTATATACAGACCAACGAAAATATCTTTAAACATAACAAAGTTTTATCCAACATAACAATAAAACTAAGTTCTTTATATACTAACCATCGTAATATATGCTAACGTAACAACGTTTTACATTAATAAAGCTTAACATAAAAACATAACCTGAACTAAGAATTTAATGTACAACGACAAAACTAACACTCATACGTACGAATAAACGCACTAACATTAACAACTTCCGGTAACAACAGTAAAGTACTAACACTTCGTACAAAACGTCACCTATTCACACTTTTTCGAACATATCTAACATTTCAATGTTAATTTTACATTAATATCGTAATATTTAACAAAAGTTTTAGCATAAACCTGTTAATCATCATACTGACAAAGAATATACTGCTAACGTAACAAATGTTTAGCATCAAAATTCTAATATTTTAACAAAAATTCATCATATACCCTCGTCTAAATATCATAATCCGCAACGAATAATTGCAAACATAACAAAGTTTTAACCAAGACATACAAAAATAACAAAATTTTTATCCTATAAACTTAGCATAAAAATAAGTTCTTTGAATAAATATCACAGTAAAGGTAATAGTTTACTGATTTTAGAGACAGTAAATCAGTAAATCAGTAAATCAAACTACCCATCTCTGGCAGGCCCCTACCATCCCGCCAGGCTTGATCCTATTGAGCTATGATTCAAGTCATAATTACGAGTATCATTTTGATAAACATAACATAAAAATAAGTTCTTTATATACTGAACTACGAATATATGATTAACCACAAAAGTTTTAGCATCAATAAGGCTAACATATATAACCGCAACTAGGAAATATAGATGTACAAATCAGACCTAACTACTTGCGTACTGAAATATATCAGCTAAGATCTGAAATTCCTACTTTTCAAAGTAAAGTGGCTAAAGGTCATACAATACTGCGATAATGTTCCCACTTTTACGTCATATCAGCAACAAGGTAAAGCCATATTAATCTAAACAAATCCCTAA
>JABUQX010010963.1:15000-20000 GCA_015478945.1 Trachelipus rathkii
GGTGGTATCTTGACAAAAGGATAGGATTTTTGATATCATAATTAAAGTATGTACATTTAGATATTCTACCCTTTGATCTTAAAATGTCATCACCATCCAAAAATAAATTTAAGTTATTAACTAGGTTAGGTATTGCACCCTTTTGATCCGATTTTAAAAATGCAATCTCTTTAGTATATGAAGAGTTTTGTACTTTTTTGATCCAATATTTAAGAGCTTTTTTGCAAGGGTCTTCCTTAGTAATTTTGCTTAGAAACATAAACAAATAACTAGTTATATTTATTACTTTTTCAAATTTACTAAATTTATTTATTTCCAATATTTCATCAATATTATTATGTTTATTATTAATTACATTAGTATTAAAATTTAATGTAGCAAAATTACTAAATTCTGGAGAAAGTGAAAGCATTGGAAATTTTGGCCACCTCTCCAGATCCTTACAAAGCCACTCTGGACCATGTTTCCACATATTTAAATTTTTCGCAAATTGTTTAAAAGTTAAACCCCTGGTCAAAAGGTCTGCTGGGTTTTGAGCAGTTTGCACATAGTTAAAAATAATTTTTAGTTTATATTTACTTCTGATGTCATCACACAAAGTGATAACATCTTTTAACCTGTTATTAACATACTTAGCCTTGACCTTGGTTTCACCTGTCAAAAGCCAATTAAGAACTACTTGTGAGTCCACACCTATATTTACATATTCAAAAATGATGTTAAAATAAGAGTCTAAAATAGTGGATATGCATTTTAAAGCTAAAAGGACTCCTAATAGTTCTAAGGTTGGAATACTATAGGTCTTTTTAACAGGTGTTACTTTGGCCTTGGCAAACAAAAGGTTATTTTTTCCTTCACTTGAACCATATGCAACAAACCCATAACATTTAGCAGAACTGTCACAAAATATATTCAGACCATAGGATTCACTTTCATTCACAACTTGACGTGGAAACTCAATCTTACTCAATTCATTTAAATCCTCCTTCAGTTTACCCCATTCAGTCAACATTTCCCCAGGTAATTTTTCATCCCATTCTTTTTTAGCTTCCCAAACACTTCTCATTAACAACTTCCCTCTTACGGTAATAGGTATTGTAAGTCCTAAAGGATCAAACAACTTGGAAGTTTCAGAAAGTATCTGTCGCTTTGTACTACACGAGCTCCTATAACTTACTGACGACACATGCAAGGAATCTTTCTTTAAATTGCATTTATACCCAAGCACCTTTTCATACTCATTTTCATGCTCCACATACCTACCATCCATTCTCATACTCTCACACAACTGCTCACAATTACTATTCCAAGAGCGAAGTTCAAACCCACCCTGGTTCATTCTTTCAAAAGTAAGATGGTACAACTTTTCCAATTCTTTGCAATTATTGCCTGTAAAAATCAGGTTGTCTACAAAAAAATTAGAAGACAAGATATCCCTACACTTATCATCAGGGAACTTTTCTACATGATGTTTCATTATATAATGGAGAATGAAAGGGGACGCTGTATAACCGAACAGTAAAGTTTTAAACCTGAAAGAGATTAATTCATCATTCTGATACCATAAAAAACAGAATTTGTTTTTGTCATATTCGTCTCTTAATTTGATAGACAAAAAGGCTTGTTTAATGTCACTAAGGACAACATAATTATTAGTTCTAAATACTAAAAGTAATTTTAAAAGGGAGTTCATCAAATCTAAACCAGCATAAGAAGCCTGATTCAAGGAAGGGCTGTCTTTAGATATTTTAAAAGAGCAATTAAAGACAGGTCTTATCTTAGTTGTGATCTGCTCCTCACTTCTTATTATAGGTCTGTGAGGTATAAATATATAATCACATCTCTTAAATTTAGGAATATTTACAATTTCAATTATATTATCTTGCAAATATTGAGAAAAAATATTATTATAACTTTCTACAAGTCCTTTTTGCTTAAGAGAAGAATAGACTCTATTCAATACTCTCAAAGAAATATCAAAATTTGAAGCAACATTTTTAATTTTTTCTTCTATCCAAGGAAGTTTGACATAATAATTGCCATCCTGGAAAGAAATATCATTCTTAAATTTTTTAATCATGATCTCATCATAAGAGGCTAGATCATTATCCTCTTTAGTAGGAATACCAACACTCTCCATGGACAACAAATATTCAAGTCCATGTTCTACTTCAGAATCATCATAAATATTATCAAAAGGGTGAAAATAACTTTTAATAGGATTTAAAATCAAATTTACAATGGTTTCATTTACTAAAGCAGACTCCTCCTCTTCTATCAATGGAGACTGCATATTCACTTTACTTACTTCTATGATTTGATTTCTGGTTAAAAAATTTTGAACATTACCTATAGGTATAAACTTATTTGCAATTTTAAAACAACTTCCAGACATTATATTAACTAAATTAAAAGAAGGAAGAAATTGAATAATGTCTGTGCCTAATAAACAATCTATGTCAAACATATCATGGTCTCCACTGTCATAAAAAAAAGAATCAGCTAAAGGAATACCATTTTTCTTAAAATTTTCAACCGCTTTATTCATGCCGTGAATTCTATAATTTAAATTTAAATCATTGTCAATGAGGAAAGGCATGCTAAAAACTTCCCGATCATTAAATTGTAAACCCAATAACAGTTGCTGAAAAATTCGCTGTTTTGCACCAATGAAAGTTTGAATATTGTACTCTAATTCATGTAAATTATCAAAATTATTAATTAAACCTGTCATGGCATTTTTAGATATGTAAGAGCGTTGACTACATGTATCTATTGCTCCTCTTACTGTAACCTTTTTGTTGCCTTTAAAGAGTTGAAAGGAAATTGTTGGCAACAAATACACTTTATCCACATTTTGTTGGAAACTTATACATAAGGAGCTAACAGACTCATTTTGCTCATTTGGGATATCATTGGGACAAAAAGCTGTTATATGGGAATTAGCTTTACACTTAAAACAATTAAATCTTAATTTATTTTTAATACCATAACATTTTTCAGGCACATGACCCAAACCTCCACAATGATGACACATGTTTAGCTCTTTGGCACGTTTTATACGCTGAGGCACTGTTGGATACTTGTCACATAAATAGAGAGGATGATTTTTTAATTGACATAGCTTACAAATTGTAGGGTTGTAAGTTTGAGTTTCTATTTTATTATTTACATACATTTTAGAATCTTTACTATTATTTACAGTTTTAAAATTTTGAAGAGTACTAGATTTAGGAGCTTTAGTAGCTTGAAAAACTTTATTTACTTTAGCTTTGGTTGATACATCCTTCCTATTTTGGGACAAAATACTTAAAGTATTAATAACCTCATTATAATGATCAAAAATTTGTACCAAAGTAGGATAATTATTTGCAATTTTATGTATTAATTCACTTTTAAACACTTTAGGCAATTTTTGAAATATTATATTACTCAAGAGTAGACTTCCAGGTGTATCAGCTTCTAAAAAGTCTACTTCATAACTCTTAAGTTCATAAATCATTGACCTAAGTTCATTTATATACACTTTCAATTTCAAAAAGCCTTCATCATAGCCTTCATCAACCTTAAGATCTAAAATATTATTTATATTTTCATTAATTATGAAAGGCCTATCAAGAAATTCTTTCTTTAATAACCTTAAGGCTATGTCATAGTTTTCATCTGTAATAGACAGATGGCTTACTACTTTAAGAGCATAATCCTTTAAAAAACTAATTAAATAAGTAAGCTTTACTGAATTGGTTAAATTACTCCTATTACCGATTAAATTATTAAATTTATTAAGGAAATTGGAAAAAAGTAATTTATTCTTTCCCAATCCATCAAATATTTCACACTGCAACTGAGGCAGTTTGGAATCATTTATATTAACCTTATTTATTAAATCCAAAAAATTATCAGTATTTACACTCTCATTTATTTTTACAATTTCTTTAGGAAAATATTTTTCAAAGGACAATAACTCAGCTGACAACTCAAAATGGTAATCTACTTGACCTTCAAGCTCAGAATTAAAATAAGAAGGATCTAAATTATCTACATTATTATCAGACAACAGTATGACAATCTCTTCATCCAAACTTTTAATAGAATAGACTTCTTTCTCAATATCAGTATTTACAGCTCTAAATAGAGGCTCTGTTAATTTATTTTCATTACCAAAAGCAGTTAACTTTTTTAAATTATTAGTAATTTTTGCTTTAGAAATAGCTCTTTTTCTTATCAAAGCTTTAACAGAAGCTTTACAAGAGCTTAAAGCTTGAGCTTCTTCATCAGTTAGGCCCATAATTTTGATTAGGTATATCAACTTAGCCTATAATAAAATTTACTATTTGTAGCATAATTTAATTACTGTACCTTAATATTAATAATTTTCCCAACCAATAAATGAAATCCAAATTCATTAAATAGGCAGCTTTATAATTTTCAATAGCTATAGCCTATTCGCACGCATGTAGCCTACTGCTTGTAAACAAACTTAATTTCTAATTTTAGCATAAATTTGCTTTAATATATGATTATTATAAACTATCCTTTCACCAATTACTAACACTATCACTTTTTATAATATATTTACACTAGAAATGCTTAAAATACATTTCAATTTAACAAAATTCACACTTAAATTTAAATTCAGCCTTCGTGAATAATTTATAATATCGATATGTAATCGATATATCGATACATACTCGATACAAATATTGAACAAGGCAATATCGCTCCACTATCGATATTGAAAATATCGATCTTTCTAAGAACAATACGTCACAGTATAAATATGAATATTTCTACTATGAATACGTAATGCAATTTTTCGATACGAAAATAGAAACTTTTTCTGAGTTGAAAATTAATTTTTGAAATAAAAAATATATGTTAACTTTGCTAAGTTATAAATAATACCAAACTCAACAAAATTGAACATATACTTCTTGGAAATAATATTTAAAATAATAAACTGATTAACACTAATAAAGAAATATAAAAGTGTCTTACCT
>JABUQX010010964.1:0-7500 GCA_015478945.1 Trachelipus rathkii
CAAAGATTTTCTGTCTTTATTCTCGACGGTTCTTCGTCTCTCCTGTGAACAACTATAAAACATCTCGGCCTTAAGCATGAAAAAAAAATTGTCTTGGAACCACATCACAACGGTTGCAGGGCGGCCTCCAAAGAAATGGAAGTTCTGTTTAGACTGTGACTTTTTTTCCTTTTTCTCAGGTTTGCTCAGGCTTACAGGCTCATCGGTCCAACGTATGGTAGTACTGCTCCTCATATCTGGGGGAGGGGCTCTGGGTTTTTCACCGCTTTTGGACTAGGGTTCCATTCAAAGGTCAAAAGGCTATAAAACTGTTCTTTACTTTCCAGTTCACCTTGACCATCTATCTTTTCTTGCGAGGCATGTTGGTGTTATTTATCTATAGGTCTCCGCAGAGCAAATGCTCGAGGGAACTTATCATCGCGTACAGCCACCTTTACGACGCCTTCGTAGAAAAATAGGTGCTGGTATCTGCGCACGAGTATTTGTGTTGACATTGGTAACCCCAGGCTAGTTCGCTGGGTGGTGTTCTTCTTCCCACACCTCTGTTTTTGTGGAATTCTTCTTCATCTTCTGTATTTCTACTGAATTTAATCTCCCTTCACTTTAAAGCCTGCGTTGTGCTCATATGAGTAATTTATGCGCTAGTAGGGTGAACTTTTGAGAGTCATACACCCCCTCCTTGAAAGGCTCTGGCGTGAGTGGTGGTGAAACTGTAAAAAAAAAATCTTGAATGCAGATATGGAGTGTCACACATCTACTCACCCCATCCAAACCATCATTCAGATTATCCCAGAAATTCGCACGGTCTTTTTAAACATTACCACTCAGAGGATCAAATTCGAACACACACAATTTGGACCTATTTCAAAAACTTTAAATTTAACCTTAGAGCTTCTAGTATCAAACACACAAAATCTACATAGCTCTCTACCACAAACTCACTATTCAGAATTGCAAATCCTTCTAACTTCCCCTCCCTCCATTCGCTTTCCACAGCTAACACAAAGACACATTTCACTACCACATCACTCATTTTCAACTGTTTCGTTTTCCTTTCATCTTTGTTTCAGTCACAGCGAGCAATCAATTGCCCTTTCTAAATACTCCATCACCTCTCCCTATCTCCTCAACATTTATTCCTCTGACATTTCATATACAGCTACGATTCATACATTTTCGCCGAAGGATTGAAGGGCGCTTACTGCGATCACCGCCTTCTTCATTGTAATGCATTTGCATTCTGCAAAAGATAGTGGTAGTATGGAGCCCAACTACCACAGTCCATTTACTACGCCTTCTACGACACGCAGACAATACGACTGTGGGATTTTTTCTCCCTAACGTAAGGATACTAAGGGTAGGGGATGTCTGCTAAGATGTTTGTCTAGAAGAGGGTGTGGAATATAAGTAGTGTATATGATATGTGTCTGGAGATGAGTGTGATTGAACGCTAACAGAACGGCGAACCATTAGGCACTGAATGTCATATATACCATAAGCAAAATGTTTATATATATATATATTATATATATATAATTAGTGATGGACATGACATCCTCAGCAAAAATCGGCATTTTTTTTTTACATCGTCATCGGCAAATTCCCGATTATTTTGCTGATTAATTGAACAAATATTAAGATTTTGGAATTATATTAAACTAATATAATAATGAATAATTAATATAAATAATATTATAATATATATTATATTATATATATAATATAATATATATAATTATATTATATATATATATATATATAATATATGCCCATCGTTGCTGTCTCCCACAACATTCCAGTGCCTAATGGTTCGCCTTTCTGTTTGCGTTCATATTCACACTCATCCTCCAGACACATATCATATACACATACTATATCCACCCCTCTTCTAGAACAACATCTTACAGATATCCATCTTATATCCATACGTGTAGGGCGAGAAAAAATTGCCACATCGTATGTCCTCGTGTCGTAGAAGGCGACTAAGGGACGTGGTAGTTAGGTTGGCTACCATTACATTTGCCAGGAATGCTAAATGCATCTTGGAGAAGGTCGTGATCGCAGTAAGCGCCCTTCTTATCCTTCGGCGAAAATGTATGATTGTATGGGATGAAATGTCAGAGAATAAATGTTGAGGAGATAGGAGAGAGGTGATGGATGTATTTAGAAAGGGCAAAATTTGATTTGCTCGCTGTGTGACTGAAGCAAAGGTGAAAGGAAACGGTGGAGTGGTGTGTGGTGTGGTGTGGTGTTGAAATGTGTTTTGTATTGCTGCTGGAAAGGAATGAGAGGGGATAGAAGGTTTGCAATTCTGATGAGTGAGTTGTGGTAGGGAGCTTGGTAAATTTTTGTGTGTGTGAGTACTAGAAGTCTAAGGTTAAATTTAAGTTTGAAAAGGTCAAAAATTTGGTGGTTGCGACATATGATCATCTGAAGGTAATGTTGAAAAGAGTATGATTTTCTGATATTCTGAATGATGTTTTTGGATGGGGGGAATAGGATATTCCAGTTCATTTGCACATATCTGCCCATTCAAGATTTTTTTTACCGGCTTGTCACCACCATCATCGGGCGAGGCCCTAATTCAAGAAGGGGTGGTAGTACTCTCAAAAGTTCACCGTCTTAGCGCAACGCAGATTAGCACAAGCGCAGGCTTTAAAGTGAGGAAGTTAAATTAGTAGGAAATACAGAAGAGAATTCCACAAAACAGAGGTGTGGGAAAGAGGAAGCACAGCAAACAGCCCTGGTGTTACCATGTTAACAATACTCTGCCGCAATATGTACCTATTGTGCTACCGGCGTGCGTAAGGTGGTGGTACGCGAGTGAATAGTTCCCTCGAGCAGTTGCCCGCTGCGGTACCTATAGAATAGAGTTAAAGCACCAACATCGGCTCGCAAAGATAGAGGGTCAAGTGAACTGGAAATGACAGAACAGTTTATACAGCCTTTTTTGCCGCGGACTCGACCCTATGCAAAAGCCGGTGAAACCAGAGCCCCCCTCAGATATGAGAGCAGTAATTCCATACATGGGCGGATTGAAGACCTTTGTATAGCGGGCAACTGGAAGAAAAGGAGGAAAGGTCTCACAGTCTAACAGAATTCCAGTTTTGAGCAGCATAGCAACCGTTGTGATGTGAGGTTCCAAGAACATTTTTTTGTCATGTTAAGGCCAAGGATGTTTATGATTGTCAACAGGAGAGAGCGAGAGAACGAAAAGAGAAGGAGTTAAAAGTTTTTTGGAGAAGAGATTTGTATAGTTGGGTCTTTTAAAGAATTGGCTCTCGCTATGGCGATTCGTCCATGACGCTGACCGCCCGAAAGCTTAATAAGAAAGCCTCTTCTCGCACCACAATGGTAGAATTGATATGAGTTAAGAATGAAGGGTCGAGTCATCGGCATACGAGTGGAATATAGTAAGAGGTCAGGTGAGAAGATCATTAATGAAAGTAGGAATAAAGTAGGAGATAAGACAGAACCTGGGCACCACTATTGACAGAAAGAAAAAGAAGTCCCCCCATCAACAACAGCCGATACTAGAGCGTCTGAAAGAGCTAGGATATAGTAAGCAATGGGAAGAGGAACCCAAAGACAGTGGAGCTTGGAGAGCAGTGACGCGTGCCATACTTGTCAAATGCTTTGTATATGTAAGCGCCAACAACCAACGCCCCCCCCCTTCCCTCTCCCGTATTCTTAGAGCAAAAACCATCAAAAGCTAGATACGAGGTTGATTTTCCTGTCACCACTTTGGCCAACCAGAAGCATACTGGCGATCGAGTTTGTTTTCCAGATTGATCTAAGAAGTAGTTGAGAAAGGGTTTTCAAAAATCTAGAGTAGAATACAGTGAGAGCTACAGGGCATAGTTAGAAGGTCAGGAGCGGTTCTTTTTTTTTCGAATAAGGTTGGGGACATGTGAGAGTTCCACACTGAGGGAGGGAAAGTGCTAGTTTGACAACATTAGAGAATTTATCAGTTGAGGCGAGAGGCCGAGAGATAGACTTTTGCAGTTGAGAATTAGAACACAATGATTCAAGATTGAATAAAGGAGTAAAAGGCAGATTTTACAGAAAGTTGCTAGAGAAGTTGAAATATTTTGTCAGTAGGAGAACCCAGGAGGTTGCCTCATTTCCTTGATGAAGCCCAGCTTTGGCTTCGTCGAATGTATCCTGGCAACTATTTCTAGCTGAAATGAAAATTAGCGAGAAGTGATAGGAGAAAGAGAATTTTTCCAACACCGACAGGCCGTGTCTCTACTGAATGGCGCAGAGATAAGCACATCGATAACACATGATTATGCAAAAAGAAGATTTTAGTTTAGAGGCAATGAAGAGGATGGAGAAACTTTTAAGCTAAGAAGGAATGACTGCTCTCATGCCCATCCACGATTACAGTTCTCCTTATCTTTTAAATCTTTATACATCCATCATCTATGTGCCTTATTGAATGTAGCCAATTTCTTCATTCATTATCATAATATTAAAAAAATCTGTTCAACTTTCAGGGTCTAAATATTTTTAATACATGTATGAGGACAGCCAACTGTGAAACCTAAAATTGTTAACGGTCCAACAAGACATGTCTCCTCATTTTCCATTAATTAAAACTTTTTCATTTTCAATTGATTAATATTTAATAGATTCAGAATGGGCGATGAAAACGAGGTTATTATTAATTTTATTTTTAATTGTTTTTATTATTATTATGATTATTGATTATTATTATTAATTCTTAAAAAATTTTAAGTATCTAGTAAAGAACCTTCATGACTCAAATAAGCTTGGAATCATAACAAATTCGGGAGGTTGACCCTGACCTCTGTCTACAGCCCTTATATATATATATATATATATTATAATATATATTATATATATAATTATATATTAGTATATATATATTATTATATAATATATATAATAGAAGATATAAATAGAGAGAGAGAGATAGAGAGAAGAGAGAGAGAAGATTTTTTAAAGTTTTTTTGAATAAATCGTATCGTCATGCAAAATTTGGTCTAATCGTCATCGTCATCGTCATCGGAAAAAATTTTATAATCGTCCATCACTAATATATATATATATATATATTATAATATATATATATTTATATATATATTATTTATATATTTATTATATTATATATATAGTATATAGGGTATTGTTCTATATTTGAATCAGTTCATTTTTTGAAAAAATTTTCTAAGTTCAAAAAAATTTTCTAAGTTCAGAAATTAGTAAGTTTAAGTTTTTTTAGAAAATTCTTTAGTGGAAGCTTCTGGAATTATGCCAGAAGCTTGCATAAAGAATTTTCTTTAACCACATAAGGTTAGGTACTCTTCGTGACACAGGTTACAATTCCTGACATTCCTTTTCACAAATTTGAAATAATACTTTATAATCCTTTTCCAAATATATAATTATTGATCATTATATTTTTGCATTTTCTGTATCAGAAACAAAATATAATATAATTATATATATACTATATATATATATAATATATATATTATATATATAATAATATAATTATTTATTATTTTCCTAATATATTTTTTTATTATTCTGATAGGAATAATAATATTTTCAAAAATTCATTAATAATTGTTTAATTTAAAGACAAAGAATTGCATTTGGCGTGAAGAATCGACAAAGAAATGCAGGATTTTGCTGAAGACGACAAAGATTAATCGAAGGACTTTGACTTTAGGAGCTTTATCTATATATATATATATATATATATATATATAATATATATTTATAAATGAATTATCTAAGATAGTATTAAATATATACTTTAAAACACACCATTGAGTTATCTGAAGCCAATCACGCCAGTCTGCTTTGCTAAACAAACGCACACACATAGGTGCCAATTGATTAACTTCTTTCAAATTAATGATTATAATCACACAAGTGACCTAAATCTTTTCTTGGGCTAGTTTTTTTTTTTTTTTTTGTCTATGCTATGATTTTTTATAAAAATCAGCGTTGAAGACTCTTCTGCCCTACTTTTTACTCAATTTGGTGTTCTGCTCAACCATAAGAGTAATTTGTTACTCAATTAGTTCTATAATCTGTAAGAATCTCTGTGAGTCCATGAAGGTAACTTTCTAAAGCAGCTAAAATGAGAGAAATAAAACTAATATCTTAAAATAAGTTAAAAATTTGAACAAGCTTAAATCGAGCTTAGCCTTGTCTAAGGCTATATAAAAATTATAAAGTAGGCCTAACTTTAGCCTATGGCTCCGGGAAACTTAAATTAAAATTTCAACAAAATTAATTAATATATATAATTGTTAGACAAATTAGTAAATGCAGAAATCTACTTCATAATCCAAATAAACCTCCAAACAGTTTACAAAATCTCCCAACCAAACACTGACCTAAATGTCAATTACTAAAAAAATAAATAATAAAAAAATAGTTGAAATATTCTAAATAAGCACAGTTTATAAGTTTCAAATTTTTTGCTATCTTAAATTCAATTGCAAATGCACAGATTATAGTAATAAAAAATAGAAGAGCAAAAATTGTGCAGAACCTCACCCTACGGCCACCAACAATATTTATATTAGGCTTTGAGCTAATCAATGTGATGACTCATTCACCATTCATGTTCATATCCATTTACCCGTGATCGTATCGGTACTTTCACGTCTTGCCCGGGGTGACTATGTTTCCCTTAATATTTGCATTGCAAAACGTGCCTTCCGGAAGGGAAAATGCAAGAATGGGTTTCATGCGGTTCCACCGCTCTACTTTTTTAAAGCCGAGCTAAACGACACGAGCAAGTCAACAACATTTACACCAAACCAAGCCAACCCGTACTCTTCCATTGCGCTGGCAAGGACACCGCAGGGCAGCAGCGCACGAATGATTCTGTGTCTCACTTTGTTTATATATTCACCATCTGGCACTTGTTTTAAATAGTGTGTGCCTACTAAGCTTTTTTCTTATTTTAGACAACTTACACGTTTTGTTTCTTTTTTATGTTTTTGTTTTGTTGTCTGCCGAGCTTGTTTTTCTCGACCTAGGGATATCCACTTGAGTCCGATTTTCCTTTGCGCAATATAGCCACGCAACTGACACAGCTTCGTCTGGGCTCTCTAAATTTTTGAAAAATACATCATGAAATCTACTACTACTAAGGTAAATGACAAGGCACCATCCGCTCTCGGTTTTTTAACTGAAAAAATAGATTACAAAGCAAAGAAAGAGGTCAATTGCGATTAATTTGGGTGAATTATACTGTTTTTCAAAGTCAACTCAATAATAAAAAAAACAAAAAAACATTTCTCTAGCTCTAGTTTTATTACATCCTAACATGGGCCCTATAAAAAATAGGAAGAGGATAGTGTATTTTAAACATTAAACATTAAACATTCTACATTCTTCATTATACACGTAAGAAGCCCACAATCGGGTCCTATTCTCCTATCAAGATGTCCGCCATCAACTAATACTAAACCATCACCAAACATAATCAATGCAAATGCCCACAAAGCG
>JABUQX010010964.1:10000-31019 GCA_015478945.1 Trachelipus rathkii
TTTTTTGCAGAAATTAGATTTAAAGCTTAATTTCATGAATGAACTCATCAATTTTACATTTTTGCTTAATTTACATCTTTTTTGTTTACATTTTTGCTTAATTTTTTCCTAAATTTCGGTAAGCACGGGAAAGAGCAACCTAACAGAATTTAGGAATATTGCTAACGTTTCGTTAGATTTTACTAAATTTGTGGTAAAATTGGACACATAAACGAACGACTTTTTAGCATTTTCCTAAATTTCGTTAGCAAAAGTGCAAAATCGAAAACGCCTTTAGATTAAAAGATAAATTCATGAATGAAACATTCATGACATCAAATAAAATCGCTGATAATCGATAAAACAATTATAATATCGATAATTAATTAATAAATAATCGGATGTATCGATGGGCCTAAAACGCATTTCGACCGTCATTCTTCATCCTACACGAACGAAAAAAAGCCAAAAAGTTACATTTTCCTAGCGGTTTTTTTTTCATATTTTTATTGAAAATATAAATTTAAATTATACGCTAATCGGTAAAAAAAACTTCAAAGAATTTTTTGATACCATTTTTGTAAATTATAAGTTTATAGTTTTAATGTAATAGTTACGTAAAGTTTATTCACCTCAGCTAAATTATTACCTTATTTTTATTTTTAATAGTTTAGTTTAAATGAGTTTCAACTTGACATAGTAATGTGATAGTCGATTGCCAGATTGCGAAATACCTAGTTTTGAAAGTATTTCTTTGCTTTGTATAATTTATAGTTACCAGAAAAGTCCTGAGGAATTACGTAAAGAAAGAATAAGAATAGTTACTGTTTAATATTTTATTTAGTTGCAAGTACTGCCTGTATTTAAAGTTTTTACATAAATCCATAGTAGTTGTTATAGTAAGTTTATTAAAGCGTAAGCAACATAGAGTGAACAAAAGAATAAGTACAGGTTACCATAACTAAGGATAACATGTCATAATAAATATATTGAAGAAACTTGAGAAGTTAATACCTACTCAGACAATTGTGTGGGAAGATTTTATTGATAACCTTAGGGTTTATATTTCTTGATTAAATATTGGGAATCTACCACAATGGGTTCCAGGTTGGAGAGGAATAGTTTAGTGTTGGACAAATAAATTGTTTGTATATGGTGGTGGATATCTGTTTGTTGTTTGTGATGTCAGGGCCAGCCATAGTTCTTAGTATGTTCAGTTTCCTGATGAAGTTAAGTTATCTATGTTTTGTGAAGTTAAAATGTGTGTCTCAATTGTTACTCAAAGAATTTTGAGAGTTTTATTGGAAGGTACGGCTATGTTTATGTTGATTAAGGGTTTGATATATCCTCTGGGAATGTTTTGATTTCCAGCTTTTTGGATTAGTAATGTAAGGTTTTGTATTGCTTTATTGAGTTGAGTGTTGAGGCATTTTTAATATTTAGAGGGTGTGTGTTGTTTCCTATATGATTGGTGAATTTTGTGCAGTTCGTTTTTTTTATAATTTGTGTGTGTTTTCTTGACCTTTTGATATTTTATGATAATGGGGAGGTGGTCAGAGTTTAGATTGGTTAGTGTTGACCATTGAAGTTGGGTATGTAAATTAGGTGAGCATAGTGTTTGCCTGTTTGGTCTGGTGATGTAGAAGTTTTGTGGTGGAATTCTGGTGTGGCAGTTTGTTGTTTAGAATTTCTAGGTTTGATATGATATGAGTTCTTCTACAGTCTGCTTCTTAGCTGTTGTACAAAGTTGGATTGTGGGTATTGAAGTCACCTCCCATTATGAGATTTGGGAGGTTAGGTGTGTAGTCTCTAGGGCAATGTGGTGATGTGTTGTGGGGGATGTATAGGCTTATTAAGTTGTGTGATTTTTTATTGTTGTGAAAGATTGTATTTTGGTAGTGTTGTCATTTAGTGCAGTTGTGGTATGTGAGGTGGTATTTGTTTGTTAGTGAGTTGTGTATGAGAGTTAACAGTGTGTGATTTTTTAGGATTTGAGGTGTTTAAATGGCATTATAATCGTAGAATTTTGGTTCTGGGTATATTTTGGGTACTGTAAGTATATTTCTTGGATCAGGGCTGTGTGTGTATTGTATTGTTTTAAGAAGACTTCTATTTCTTAGTTTTTTGTTATGGAGTCCTTTTGTATTTACTTGTAATATGTTTATATTATGAGTTTGTTTGTGTTGTAGGATTGGCAGTTATTATGGGTGGAGTGCAAATTTAGCAGATCCAATTGTTTTGAGATGGGGGGAGAGTAGTGAAAGGTGAGCAGTGTTTTTGTATCCACTGCTCACATCTATTGCAATGGATTGGGTTTCTTCTTACTATTTTTCTGCATATTGGGCAAATATAAATTTTGGGTCCAGGGTTTGTTTTTATATCCCTGGCTTTTTGTTGAAGAGTGAGGCATAAGCCAGGAAGTATGCCTCAGAATAAGAAAAACGGAGAAAGAAAGGTGGTGAATGATGAAGAGTCCTGAATGATCCTCAGAAGGTTCCTCCTGTAGAGGTAGTGGTATAAAAACACTGCTGCAGAAACCACACAATTTCTTGAATTTCTTCTGGGTGGGAGTTAATTTAAATCTTGAATACTTGTATGTTAAAATTATCATTCCAAACAAAAAAAGTGTTCAGAGATTAAAAAGAACTATTATATAGAAAGTCTAGAGGAGCTAAGAGGATGCTCGTGGCCATAATGGGTCATTTCAGGTTCCATGTTCAGACTCTAGACTACGATAATTTGTATACTCCTAGCTGGAGCCAGTATTAAGTTGATCAGTCAGCTATTTATTTATATTTTATTATATATTATCAATTTATTTTTTTATAGTTATTGTCAAGATTAATAATAATATATTAAATAAATTTAGTTGCATCTTATTATATAATAAACTATCATATCACAATTAGAGTTTATTATTTTATGAAAAAAAAAAACGTCCTACAATTACACATCGATGCCCCAAATGTCAAAACCAACATCATGTTGCCGACCTCTGTGACGCATGCCCCATACAATTTAGCGGACAACACTGTATTCGACTCAACATGACCGCGTGGACGCTATCTTGCAAAAACTTTTGGCTGCATATCACGAATAAACAGCATTGCGATCCAATACTGAACTTCAAATTTGTGAATACGAAACAATTCGGAAAATTGCTCAAGTTGCAAAGTGTAAACGGTCTCGCCGAACAACGAATAGTGCATGTGTTTGCAGTTGTCAGATCTCTTAGCTTTTATTTATTTATAATTCCTCTTTCTCTCTCTCTCTTCTCTCTCTCTCCTCTCTTCTCTCTCTCTCTCTATAATATTATATAATATTATAGTATTTATAAGTAATGACATAATATCTGTATATATATTTATAAGAGTACGATATAAAGATAAATATATTATATATATATATACTAATAAATATATAGCTTTATATAGTATATATCTGGCTCGGTGTCCGTTACCGATACCCAGGTAAGTTGGAAGCCAAATTTTTTTTTTAAAATCTACGTAATCGAACAAAGTGTTGAAAGCTCTCTTGGGCCATAAAATGCGTTATTTGTATTTTTTTAACACTGCAGAGTGAAATAAATCTAAAGTATACAAATACGAATTACAATGATTATCAAGTTAAAGTAGGTTATCTTAGAGTTTAATTAATTTAAATAGATTTTAACGATACATCAACAAAGGTTAGTCTATAAGTTTATTAAGTTTACCACAGATTGAAACTTTTTTTTTTTTTAAATATTTTAGAGGTGGAAGCTGCTTAAAATAACAAAGTTAATTGATTAGGCATTTCAACTTCAAATTTTATGAAAATGTGTTCGAATCCATGACAATGATGTATATAATAATATAATGGAGGTGGAGGCGAAAGTATATATAATATAATATATAATAATTATATATATAATAATATATATAGTATATATATAAATATATATATTATATATATATATTATATATTATAATATATATATATATATATCATATGATATATAATATATATATATATAAAATATATATATACTATATTATATATATATAATAATATATATAAATATATATATATAGCTATAATATAATATATTTATATATTTATAATATATATTATATAATATATATAATGATAGCCATGTAGCATGCATGCTATTAAAAATAATTAAATTTGTAATAAAATTTAGACAAATAAATTAATTAAAGAACAATTATTAAATAAGTTTTTTTATTTATATATTTTTTCCAATTATATAATTATAATATAATTATAAATGAACTCATTATAATAAACTTGGTCTTTTAAAACAAGGATATTTGTTTGTTTTTGAAATGAAACTTTGTAACAAAAGGGAAAAAATAGTTTGCTTAAAACATTTACCATGGAGAAATGCTGTTAAATTGTTAGTAAACTAATACGGGGGGGTTTATTTTTTTTTAAATTATCTAAATGCTCTTCATTACAAACACATAAATACATAAACGAGAATGCTTCGATACAGACGCAAAATCAAAGAGTAAAATATTTCATAATATATTTTAAATAAATCAGCCTTATTGATAAGGTTAAAATTGTGAAAAAAAGTTGCATATTCATTCATCAATTAATATTTAGTAATCAATTGTTAGACGAATATCATGTTTTCTAGATTAATACTAAAAATTTATAGTGTAGTGTTAAATCTAACAAACTTTTTATTAATCAATGAGCCTGATATTGTGTGATCACAATCTCATAAGCGAACATATTTTATCCAAATTTGATCTAGAATTAAGATTATTGACTTACAGAGGGCAAAGAAGATATGATATAATATATGTATATATTATATATATATAAGAATATATGAGTATATATATATGTAGGAACTAGTATATATATATATATATATAATATAAGATATTATATATATATTATATATAAGTATACTATATATATATGTATAAGGGAACGAGGGATAGGATGGAGTTGTGGAATTAATAGGAGGTATTACTGTCCTTTTGAGTGTAGTAGCGGAAAGTGATATGGATGAATACCTAATTGAGAGGGGGTGAGAGAGTTAAACGGAAAAGAGAGAATGGGGGAAAGACAAGAGGAGGATTTAGGGTGGGAAGGGGGTGTGTGCATCAAGTATTCACAATGAATGATGCTTGTGGAGAAAGGTATAGAAAGGAAATGAAAGTGTATGGTGTTTTTGTTAAGATCTGGAGAAACATATGAAGAAGTGAAGAGGGGGGGAATAAGGAGGGGCTGGGGGAAAATGGACGTAGGACGGTAAATTAGTAAAGGTATTAGGGCCTTTATAGGAATAGCAGGAATGTGTGTGAGAGTATTAGGAGGGGCGAGTGATGTTTGGGGGAGAGAGAGGGTTGAGACAGGGATGTGTAATGCACGGGCTTTTCAATTTATTTTATGGAAGTGTCTGCAGGGAAGATGTAGGGAGGGGAGACGGGGTGGAAATTGATGGATAGGGGATCAGACGGGCCGTGATACATAATACATTTGCGGATGATACTGTCGCCTTAGTAGCGAAAGAAAAACAACGGGGCACTATTACACTGGTCCCGGTGTCCTTGAGAAAAGTTGAAGGGGGTGTTGGAGCATAAACAGGAAGCAGTAAAGTGTTAGTGTTTGAGAGGAGGAAACAGATGAGGGGATGGGGTTAGAGATTAGAGTAGGAGGTGTAGTATTAGAAGAAGTATAGGTTTTCAGATATTTAGGGGGATGGATTTGGGTAAGGAAAGGAGGGATGAAGGAAGAGATAGATCACAGGATAGAGGGGAAGGAATGAGAGCATTGAGTGGTCTGAGGGAATTACTTAAGATAAGTATTGATGACATTAAATTATGCTAAATCTGGTTGCATAAATATTGTGTTCCAGCGGTACATATGGGGTGTGAAAATCATGGGGGTTGATGTCTAAGGCAGAATGAGAATATCTTACCAGCGGTCCCAAGAAGAAGCTTGGAAGTGTTTGAGATGAAAGGGTTGAGAGCGGTATTGGGGGTTGTAAAAGAAGCAGCGAATTAGGGAAATAGGGTGATAAGAAGAGAGATGGATGGATTGGAAGAATGTTTGGTGAGCAAGAAGCGGAAAGGGAATGTTAAAGATGTTTGGACATCTGGAGAGAATGGAAGGAACAGAGGGGTGGGTTAGGAAAGAGGTTTGGGCGGGCGGAGGGGATATGGAAGGAGCAGAAGGGGGAATGACCAAGAAGGAGGTGGATGGATGGAATAAAGCGAAATGCTGGAAGAGAGAGGGATGAGGGTGGAGGAAGGTAGGGTTTTGGCGAGAGATAGAATGAATGGAGAGTGGGTCGGGGCGAGATGAAGGAAAATATGAATTAGGGAAACTGCACGTACCACTACCGGCGCATTTTTTTTTGTTTATTTTTTTTTTTTTTTTTTTTTTTTTTTTTTTTTTATTTTTTTTTTTTTTTTTTTTTTTTGTTTTTTTTTTTTTTTTTTTTTTTTTTTTTATTTTTTTTTTTTTTTTTTTTTTTTGTTTAAATATATATATTGTTAGTTTTAATATTTTTTTTTTTTTTTGTTTTTTATACTTTTTTTCTTTTTTTTCTTTTTTTTTTTTTTTTTTTTTTTTTTTTTTTTTTTTTTTTTTTTTTCTGTTTTTTTTTTTTTTTTTATATGAATATATGTTTTTGTAAAAATAATAATAAATATATATATATATATAATATTATATATATATAGTATATATATAATATTATAATATATATATATATATAATATATATATATATATATATTATTATATAATATATACTATATAGGTGAAGGTATAGCACAGGACTCCACATACTAAGGGGTCTGGAAAACCTGGAACCTGGAAGGTTCCAGGAACCGGTAAAGTGGTAATTGATTCAGGAAGCCCGGAAACCGGACGGAACTGATGAAATCTGGTGGAATTCCAGGATTTTTGGAATGTTGTTCCAGGATCCAGGAACGGGATCCTGGAACCTGGAAATATATATAATATACATATATATAGTATAATATATATATTATATATATATAATATATCTAGATATATATACTACTTATATTATATGCTCCATGCTTAAGAAATCCGTTCATGCAAAGAGATGACACGCACACCTCACACCACACGGCGGGAAAGCTCTATATATATATACACTATATAAGCTCAACTATATAGCACACTATCATGCTAAGTAAATACGCATATTTATATATGTATATATAACTACCCGCACAACTCACTCACATCAAGTTAGCTAATTCTACACGTATATATTATATATATATTATATTATTATCATTAAATACTATTTTATCATATATAGTTATTATATATTATATATATATATATATTAGAATACATATATATATAATATAATATAACTACGTATACGTTAGTACGAGTACAAGTACGAGGCGGAACTATAACACTGACGAGTTAGCGCGCGCATAAGCATTTATAAGTATATATAGCAAATTAATCTTTTTTTTCGCGTCGGTCTCGCCACCCTCGCAGCAGCGACCTAGTAAAAAACTATAAGCATCGAACATCTTCACAGTCCCAAGTGCCAAGGCATTCAACTAAATAAAAAATGAGGGAAAATAGCAGGGTAAAAAGAGGGTGAGGAAGAGGTAAGGAACAGAGAGAAGGTGTTAGTGACGGGAGGTGGTATGGTAAAAACAAAGAAAAGAAGAATCCTTAATTAAGTGCGAGTTAAGTCACTTATAAACCAGATGTTAATGAGTATCAGCTGCCAATATATAAACGCTAATGAAACAATAAAGGGCATATATAGGGAAATCCATGAGGAGGACGCAATACTCGACGAGCTATTTAACACTTCCTTTATAATAGATCTAAAAAATCAACACTTCAATCTGTATTTACGCGAGGATAAAGACGAAATTCTATGATGCACCCTACCACCAATAATTTATCAATAATAATTTTCAAAATGAAAAGTTGAAAAATTTTATTATTATTATATTATTAATATATATATTTAGTATATTTATTTTTCTTTTCCTTTTTATGAATATATATTAAATATATTCCCGTATCATCATCCATCATACGTAATTAATGATATATATAGTATATATATATTAAACCCACCACATATCACCTATATATATAATATAATATACCATATATACTAATATACTAATATATAATGATATATAAAATTATATATATATATATTAATATATATATTATATAATCACACACTCACACCTATATATAATATAATATATATATATATATAATATATAATAATATCTATTAATATAGTATAATATTAAGTAAAAATAGTACTATATAATATATAAATATATTAATAGTATATATTAATATATACCTCACTTATATATGTAAGAATATGCGAGCCATAATTCCGTTGGATAATACTATGAGAGTTGTTATTATAAAAATAGAGAGAACGATTTAGAAAAGAATACATGCTGGGATAAAAATTGAGCGAAAAGTAATTAGATAGGAATAAATAAATATAGAATTTTATTAGAATACTTGCCAGTTTCTAATAAAGATCCATGAGTCTTATTTATATATATAGAGATAATATTTAGATAAAAAAACTTTACACATAAGTGTGAAAAAATTAATTATTGTCATAGTGATTTGCCAACATATCTTTTTGATAATTGGATAGATAAAATTAAATGATTTGATTGTTACTATATACGGGTATTAATATAAAAATATATATAAATTTGTATTGAAATAGTGGCATAATTTATACTCGATATAGAGTTACCTTATGTGCTCTGATTATTTAGGACTCTGGCAATTTTAGCTGAGATATTTCTTGCTAATTTTAAGTAGATTCATCTATTAAAAGTAAATATACTACCTCACCTATTATCAAAGGATCCCTCTAGAGTATACTAATGGATTATATGAAACAAACTTGAGTAAATGTAATTAATTTAATTAATTAATCAATTTTGATTACAATATTATTAAGTCAATATATTTCATTCTATACGTCAAGAAATATGCATTTCTCTCTAAATATAAAAATAATAGTACATTGCTAGGACAATCATATTCCACTTAATAAATACCAAGTCCAAAACACTTGATTGACCTCATAGAAAGTTCAATACATAAAAAATACACACAAATACAACGATGAGACCTTAAAAATAGTATACATTGTCAACGTAAATAAAATAGCACACAAACATAACTATGATCCATTCTTAACAAGACACATCAGTCTCATATACAGGGTAATACATATATACATTATGACTTTCAAGTAAGCATACAATTTCAATACATTAAAAAAGACACACATACATCCGCAACACTAGTGTAAGGAAAGACATTAAGCTAAGGAACTTCACTATACAAGCACCGTATCTACATACTCCAAAACTTAAGAACAGTTAGCGAGAACATACATCCAAGGTCCTTTAGTCATATCATGACAAACTCTATATCAAAACTATAACGCGATACAATTTACATAGCATACATATATAAGGCATATATAGCAATCAAAGTTTATAATATACATATATATATATATATATATATATTAGAGATAAGGAAATTATGTTTAACCTGTACAAGATTAATGATCGCTGAAATTAGTAAAACATCTTCTATTGGGAGAATAGTAGCAGAAACCAAAGATTATATTATTAATCATATAGATTATTATTTATATCAGTTATATATATACTAAATATAGATTAGTGAATTTGTTATTAGTAAATAGCGGAACAATATATATTCAGTTTATTAGAGGTAGACTTCTATGATGAGATATTATGTGAGAGAAACTATTTGCCAAGGGACCAAACTCCCCCGCCGCTTGGGATCCTCCACACCCCCCCCCACGCTCACCACTAACAGCTGCCCCGACTCCCTTCCAATGAATTCTCAGATAGGTTCAGCTGGGACACTATCTACTTACGATAAGTAAATATAGTTGGGAGTACAAGTTGGGGAGTATAAAAACGATAAGGGATCATGAAGAAAACTTAAGTTTAAGTATGAGATGAGGTAACGCTAGAGAGAACAACAACGATTATATATGCGAAAGATAAGAAGTATGGTGTTTTCAATACAATGCAAAATTAATATAGAGCTAACATATTCAAGAGTGGACTGTGTTGAACTATAGAAATATTAGTGAATATGCACAAGGACGATAACCAACACCGCAAACAAATTCATGCCTTAAGACTAAGAGGAAGACATTAACGAGGCCAAGCGCGATTATTCACATGAGTCACTAATAGTATACCAGCAAAGTAAGAAACTAACATATATAAGAAAGCTTTGGCACAATGTGAATCATGTGGTCAGCGTACTGATCTTCAGAACCGACACACGCATCTCGAGTAACATATCGGATTAAGGATAAGGAGATGTGTCTCACCTTTGAGAGTGAAAAGATATTTAATAAGTGTGTAATCCAAAGAAATTTATCCGATAAGCCTGTAGCCGTTGAATTATCATACCGAACACAAGAGTCTGGGAATAAGTAGGCGAGGGAGGTAAACAAGAGTGGTGAACAGAGAATTAATGTTAAAAGGTCTATACGATGTAGCATAGACCTAGAAGTCTCGTAGAGAGAGAATGGTATACAGGTAAAGCAAACGTCTAGATCGACAAATACTTACGCAAGAGATTTGAAAACAGCTTCACAACAGAAAACAAATGGATCCATGCTTATAATCGATACAGTGGTATATAGATATATTGATTTGGGGTTGTACACACTCTTTTAAAAGAGGTGGGAGGAAAATAGTTTGAGGGTTTTCTTTATTTTATAACCTTTTATAAAAACAGAACACTACTCTATCGGTACTTTACATACCTAAAACGGCAAAATAATCAGTAAATCAGTTAATCAATGCCCTCATGCTCGCACGCGACAGTAAAGTGGACCAGCCCACATTGGCCGAAGGCTAATGTGAAGTAGCTAGAGATAAATAGATTTTGGATTAGTGAGAATTGAATCAGAAATCATTGTATTATGAGTAGGACCGAAAAGTTTAACTTTTGTGAGTTATTGTGTTTTTGGAGGGTTAAAAGTTAACTGTTTAGTCAAAATTTTTTTATGTAATAATTTAAATCATTTTCTAACAATAATTCAAAAGAAAATAGACAAATTATTTAAAAGGATATTTTTAATTAATTTCATTGTTTTCCTTGTCACAATAAATATTAGTGTTTTGTCAGTAAAAAATCTTTCATATTTATAACGGGAAAAAATTTGCCCTTTTTACATAACCCAAAACAGTAAATCATAAATCATAAATCATAAAAGCAGCAAATCATTATATCATCGTATTTTAAAACACTGAGAATCAGATTATCAGTAAAACAGTGGAGTATAAAAGACAGTGTCCAAATTACCTTGTACCACTTCCATGAGTCTACTGGAGCTCTATTGATGGCTATGTGATAATATGTGATCTATTGGAATCAAGGTCATAGTATAGTGATAACAAAATCTCAAAAATACTTATTAATTATTTGTGTGTGTTCCTCTCTATAAAACAGTTAATGTATATTATATTATAAATTTAATTGTAGTTTGTTTTATTTTCTACCTTAAATCAGAATTAGGTTATGTAAAGGCCCTTTAAAAAAGGAAAAGAATTAATTTCTGATGCGCACATTCAATATTCTTTGCCTTTTAACCGCTGTTTGTGCAATACAGACAAGTCTCAGGAGAGAGTCAGTAAATCAGTACAAGCAGTTATAAATAAGAGCAAGGAGACTAGAGCACTGGTTTGCACCTCCTACACATTGCCCTTCTTTAGCCATGATCTCGATTGTACTATCTGATGACTAATTGATCTATTGATTCAAGTCATGAATTTTAGTAGAGAACATATCTCAAAACACGCTTATTTAATTGAGTTTTGATTGTTATTCTTGTAAACATTTATGTTGTTACTAGTAACAGGATCTGTATTTATTTTTGTTTTTTTTTCTTTAAAACATTTGTGTTAACTAAAATTTAATTATCATTTAAATGTTTGAACCTCCTAAAAAGATGACAATAGCTTCAAATCCCTGAGGCATCTAGCTTACAAATGAGAAAGATAAGGTAATGCGAGCATAAATCAGAATTAAATTACAGTAAATCAAACTGCTTATCCCAGCCACACCGTTTCCTATCCTTAACATGATACATTGATCTCTTGATCTATTTGATCTATTGTTCAAAACATATTTTGTATACTTTGCCTTAAATTTAGCTTCCTTTTTGCTTTTTTGTTTTCTTAACATTTGGTGAAGTTCACTTAAATAAAATCATATCCAAATAGAGTAACTGCAAACATTTGCATTTTTTACATACCGAAGAGTCTGAAAGCATGGATTAAATCAGTAATAGTCAAGCGTTAATCAATAGGTGCCCTCCACTCCATTCTGATTATTGATCTATCGATCTACTTGGGAAGTGGCGACTAGTGATCTAACTTGTTTATGATCTACTTGATCAAGTTCATAAGCATTTTTAGGGTATAATACTATTTAAAACCAAAGATAAAAACAAAACTTTCTTTTTTTGTATTTTTTTTTACAAATAGCCCTACATAAGAAGTAAATCAGTAAGATCAGTTAATCCAAACCACGCGATTAACCGTGCTAAAGTCCTCCTACGCCCTACATCCTCGTAGGGATCTATTGAATCATATTGAATGTAATGTGAGCTACACCACTGCGTCAATAGGTCATTGTTAGTAACATATATCTAACATAACATAGTAAAATTCATTTATGGCGTGTCTGCAAGCTCAGGTGCTCTGCTCTGAAATGCATCCGAGTCGTTGTGTTGGTTGCATTTATGTTCAGTATGCGAGTCAGAGTTGTTGTGTTGTTGTGTGTTGTTGTTGTTGTTGTTTGTGTGGTTTTGGCTGTTGTGTATGGCTGTTGCGTGTTGTGTGGTGTGTAGGTCATCTGGAGTGTTAGGTGTTTGGTGTTGTGTTTGGTGTTGTTGTTTGTGGTTGGTTGTTTGTTTGGTGTTGGCTTGTTAGGTTGTGTTTTAAATTATATTATAAGTTTCAAGGGTTAAAGAGTGAAAAGTATACAAGACGACGTTGTTTCAATACCTATTCTCAAAAATATTAATCTTAATTGTACATTAACCATTGTGAGAGTATTTATTGAAAACGAACAAAAAAAAATAAGTAAAATGACCAAAGACCTAAGCTGCAGCAAAAGCAGTAACATCAGCTCAATTACGCAATGCATGTACACTAAAATAAAAGGAGAGTTCGCGAACATTACCAGCAGAAGTCAGTCTCATATGTGCAATACGTCAAACCATTTACTATACACAACCTCACAAAACATTATTTATTATTCAATTATTTTATTTGATTATATATTATTAATTATTATTATTATACCACTTATTATTTATTGATAATTCATTGAATTGATTATTATTTTTGATGGATATTGAGTAGGATAAATTATTATTTTATTATTTATTGGAGATGTATATAATAGATAATATTATTATATTAGTATATTATTATTATCTTAAATATAACTGTTTTGAATGTAAGATGAGTATTAACGTATTGAGCCACATTACCAAGCAATAGGTCTCACAGACACGCTGCGAGGGCAACAAATTAACGGCACAGTGCTGTATCGGAACTTTGGACGCATCCAGGACGTATACTAGAGCTCATATGGTCCGGAAACTGAGACGATCGATCCTACAAGCTCACTAAAGCAATAACCGATGAAAAGATCATTGTACGCACGCAACCGGGTAACCAAGATGCAGAGGAAGTAGTATATTGTCGCTGAAGCCATCACTGTAAAAAGCGTGGGCAGCACAGTAGAAGGGGGAGCCAATATGAAAGGTGACCAGGAGGGAGATAATCTGGCCATTTAGAATCTTAATATGCTGTGAAGACGATAGAGATAGGGATAAGAGAATTATTACAGCAGCTTGTGTTGTTCCAATATCTTGTATATGACACAAAGGAGAAGAAAGATATGACGAAGTTTGAGTTTCCACTATGTGGTCCGAATTTTAGTCCTACTTAACATCTGGTGTTTTTTACGTGAGAACAAGTGGTTTAAATATTATTATTGATTATTATAGTTCTAATATTAGTTATTAGTTTGATTAATTAATGTGATAAAATTGCATTGTAGTTATTAGGAATATTATTATTATAATATATTCCACAAGGATCTCGAACAGAGCGACCTTAAAGTAGAATGGTGAGACCATATCAGCTTATGGCATGAATCACAACTAAACACATTGGAAATGCTCCTCTACCTGAGCACGCTGGAGAGGGACTGAAACATTACGCACAAAGAGCTTATAACTAAGGCAACAAAAGGGAGTTCGGATTAAACATACTGTTATACCACTCATTGAATGAGAGGGTGGAACTGCCAGCTATGAGAGAACATGGTCGGAAACGAGAAGCCATATCAATAAAGTCGTTGTGAAAGCATAAAGTGTAGGCTAGGCAAGAGGGAGGAGGATATAAATTCCAAAGGAAGAAGGGAGAAGATTCAAAACATGAAACAATATGGTGCAATTTGTTCTAAAAAGAAGGAGATGAAAATAGCGGACGGGTTGCTACTGAGCAAGCACTCAACAGGAGGGTAAGATATGGCTGATGCGTAAAAACAATGTGAGTGGCAAACACACAGAGGCGCACAACACACGAGTGCGCAAAACATGGATTAGCCGAGCGGGAGGGCACACACATATATTGAGTGATAGCCTGAGGCACCAAATGATTGGCGCCGGCCGCTGATGAGGATGATAAAATAATTAGATTATATCTTTATAACTATATTTTATATTTATATTGTAGTTTAAAATTATTAAACGGTTTTCTAGAAATTGATATTTATAGAATGTAAATGGTGGGGTAGAAGATGATGAGTAGAGTAACGATTATTTTATGCATAAAGAGGATGCGTAGGATATATATATATTATATATATATTGGTGAGGAATTAAGTTGAAACGGTTTTCAAGAAATTGATTTCACTATAGATGAAAGGAGATTGATATATTCATGCACAAACATTTGGTAAGCATAAATAATGAAGAGAAATTATAAAAATATAAAATATATATTTTTCTCATATGAGGAGGGCAATGCCCGTGAAATGGGAATTGTTTATTTGTTTATTTAACTATAAACATTTGAAAGGTATTTTACAAGCAAATTAATTACAAACCAAGAGATTAAATTAAAAATAGCAATCAGTTCTGCTTCATAATCTTTGATAAAGTTGATGGATTTATGTAGTTTTGTATTCCTTTATTATATTTATTATTTTATGGAGCCCTTAGACATATGCAAAGACAACTCTATTCGAGCTAACAAACCCGAGAGGACAAACATCCCAGCAACGCCATGTAAAACGCCTCCGTAATTACGCCGCTCTTAAGTCTCAGGCGTACTCTCATGCCGCTCCCACGGTATTAAGTTGATAACAAGTTAGGATCTGCGACGTAGAGAGCGGCCTCAGCAGCAGGCCTACTAATAGTGGGGCCTATATGATTATACATATAGGGTATATTTAGTTAAATATAATTTATTAATATATGATTATGGAAGGAAGTAGAAGTAGTATATGAGGTATTCCACAGGATTGAGTATAAGGTAATATTATAGGTTATGATTAATTATTGTTATGATATTGTTAGTACTAAACTGTATAAATGAGGTAAATATAATATATATAGGGTAATGCAATGTTGATGTATTGGGTAATATTTATTATATATATAAAGCTACTTTAAGTTATATTTATTGTTCTTTGAGTGTTAGTATTAGTTATTAGTGATTTGGTTGGATATTGGAACGAGTAATTGTACTAATTGATGAGTAGTAGGTTGCGGAGTAGGAAAAATATTTATAAACGGAGTAAAGATAGAGAAATGGGGGAATATGAGTATAATACGTAGAACTAATATAGGTGAGAGACGTTTAATAGTATATAAATGGGACTAGTAGGGTAGTGTCGCAGGACAAGTATTCACAATGAAGATGGGCCCCCCCCCCCTTTTTTATTTGTTTTTGGAAGAAAGGTAAATAGAAAGGAAACAGGGGAAAAGTGTATGGGTGTTCTTTAGATCTGGAGGAAAGCATATGAAAGAGTGAAGAGGAGGGAATTTGGAATGGGTGCTGGAGGAAACAGGAGTAGCGGGGTAAATTAGGTAAGGTTGTTAGGTGCTTTTTATAGGAATAGCAGAATGTGTGTGAGAGTAAGAAACTATATAGGAGGGAAGAGTGATAATGTTGGAGTGGGAGAGAGAGGGTTGAGAGCAGGCGATGTGTAATGTCCACCATGTGGCTTTCAAACTTAATTATGGAGAGTGTTTGCAGAGGAATATTGAGGGAGGGAAGAGGGGTGGAACTGATGAGGATACGGTGGATAGATCGGGAAGTGAACATCGATACTAATTTTTGCGGATGATCTACCCCCGGTGTACCGTTGGTGGCGAAGGATTCAGAAGGGGCTGTAGTATTTGGTGAAGGAGTTTGAGAGAGTGTGTGGACAACAGAAGGGTCTTAAGAAGATAAATCCAGGTAAGAGTAAAGTGTTAGTGTATGAGGAGGAGGAAACAGATGAGGGTTGGGGTTAGAGATTAGAAGTAGGAGGTGTAGTATTTGAAGAAGTAAAGGTTTTCAGATATTTAAGGGAACTGGATTTGGGTAAAGGAAACGGAGGAGATGGAGGGAAGAGATAGATCCAGGAGCTAGGAGAGGAATATGAGAGCATTGAGTGGTATTGATAGGGAATTATGGCAAAGGGGGGATTTAATCACATAAACTTAAGAATAAAGTATGTTTTGAAAAATTTGTGTTGCAGCGGTAAACTATAATGGGTGTGAAAACCATGGGGGTTGAAATGCTAAGGTCCAAGAACGAAAATTGGAGGTGTTTGAGATGAAAAGGGTTGAAGAGCCGGTATGTGGGGTTCAGAAAAGATGAGAGGATTAGGAATAGGCGTAATAAGAGAGAGATGTGATTGGAAGAAGATGGTTTGGTGAGAAGAGGGAGATAGGGAATGTTAAGAATGGTTTCTGGACTCTGGAGAGAATGGAGGAGATCGAGGGATGGTTAAGGCAGAGTTTGGGGAAGGCGGAGGGATAAGGAAGAAGAGGGAAGAGGGAGACCAAGAAGGAGGTGGATGGATGGAATAAAGGAAGTGCTGGAGAGAGAGGGATGAGGG
The DNA here is from genome assembly GCA_015478945.1 of Trachelipus rathkii. Lineage (NCBI taxonomy): Eukaryota > Metazoa > Arthropoda > Malacostraca > Isopoda > Trachelipodidae > Trachelipus > Trachelipus rathkii. The sequence continues at coordinate 27,202 of JABUQX010010964.1, forward strand.
TGGAGGGAGGTAGGGTGTTGGCGAGAGATAGAGTTGGAATGGAGGGAGGTGGGGCTGAGGGCGACGAAATGAAGGAAATATGTATTCAGGGAAGCTGCACGTACCACTACCCCGCGTCTACGCCGCTTAAGCGGGAATAAGTGTCTGTAATTAATAATAGATACATAATAATAACAGTAATATATAGTATCATATATATATATATATATATACTATATCATACTATATTTAGAGAATGTGCACGTATAATACATTATATATATAATCATATAATATATGATAATATATAATATAGATATATATATTATATATATAACAATCAGAGGCAACTCCTACACTCGGGCTGTCGGGCTTAGACGGGAGGTACATCATTAATAGGAAACAATTCGATCTTATCACAAATTTCATAAGTTACGATAAATTCTCATTAGTTTTTTATTCAAAATTTGCCGTCATGTATGAAAGACAATTATTTACATAATATAATATAATAAAAGATTTATTTATGTTAACACCGAAATTGCAGAATCACGATCGCCATTGCGGAATAATGTATTTTTCAAGATGCACAATCTATAAAACTTGACAGGCTACCGGTTCTTCGCCTCCGAAATAGGCCACGAGAGAAAACTTTTTAAGACAGTCATACGACTGATACACATTCCTCCGGCCCGGAATTTATAATATTTTTTCAAATTGTGTTTTTTTCCTATTAATTTAATTCTACTATCACAGTAGCTTTAGTTATTTCATTGTATAAAAAATCTACATATGAAATTTAATTCGTGGAAAAACGGCTCAGAAAGACTTTTTTACAAAATACATTGTATTTATTTAAATTCTAAATACGTGGGAAAATGTATTTAGAATGAATATGAAAAGCACACTTTCAACAATTATAGGAAACAAACTAATATTTTAATAAATAATAATAGATTAATGGAATAAGAGAATTGTTAAATAAGAAGAGTTAAAACCATAGTAATATAATAATAATCAATCAGATAATAAATAAATAATAATGATAATAAATAATAATAATAAATACAAAAATAATTAATAACTATATAAGTAATAATATAATAATAATGAATCGATAAATTATATATATAATCAAAACTAATAATAATAAATAGATAAAAGCATAAAGATAATAATAAATCGTTATATTCCTCATATAGGAATGTAAAATAATAATAATATAATTAATAATAATAATAATAATGAAAAAGAATAATAAAGAAAAAAACAATAATAGTTGATCCAATTCGCTTAATATTTAATATCTAAAGAAAAGCTTCTTAATAGCATAATTCGAAGGTAATCTAGTGCTTGAAATCATTTATGGGGTGCTAAAACAAATATAATATATTATCATAATACTATATATATATATTATATATATTATAGTATACTATATGCATAATTATATCTAGATATATATATTATATATGTGCTGATGATATATATATATATATAGTATACTATATACTACAATCATACCTTAACCACCAGGCAGTTAGTGTGCGTCTTGGGACCACTCCGTCTTCTACCCAGTTCACCAGAAAGATCCCCCCGCTCATTTAGGGGTAGTTCCGCTAGCTCACCTTACACGCTGCACCTAGATAGAAAAACGTAAGTTCGGATAAGCGCTCCCCCCGCACTCTATTCAGAGTGGACCACAAACCTCCGCCTAAATCCCTGCAAGCATCCGCACGTCCGAACGTCTTTCGGCCTATAAATGTGCGACTTTCAACCACAAACAAGGTTTTAATATTGTAAATAACTCGAAAGTAGTATATATTCCTGTCACAAGAAAGTTTATTTATAAATAATTATATGAAATTTGAGGTTAATATCTGACAAAATCTCAAGATTTATCTCTTCCTCAACTGCTGTCTTCTTCAGAGGACAAAGACCGATAGTTTACCCGCTTTCCACCAAAGATTAGCTGCCAAAATTCAAGCAAGTTAAGGCCGACCTCTATTGCCCCTACGACAATTTCCCCCCCGATAGCTAAATATTTGCTCTACACGCACATGAAGAACTAGGGGTAGGGGGTAGAACGGTGTAATTAATATTTTAACTGAACGACAGTTCCACCAAAGTTCTGCCTCATCGCTGAAAGGGAAAGACTGTCCATGGTGAGACGAGTGCTGGTCGTCTAGTTCATTTCCAAGCAGTCCTTGCGAATGACCTTTTATTTGTCAAGGTCCTCTCGCCTAAATCTCATTCTGGCCTCCCTTCTTGAAATATTTTGACGCACGGCGGTCCAGCTAACTCCATAAGAAGGTCTACGTTCGTTTCAAAGACTTTCAGTAAAATCCATCGGAAGCCTCGACGCCCTGCAGAGTCGACTGCTTAATGCTTCAGTACGGTATGCGACCTGGTAACTATATATATAATACTATCTATATATATATATAGTTATCTATATATTATTAGATATTATATATTATATATATTAGTATATATTATTAGTAATATATTATACTATATATATATATTGGGTTTGATTTACATACGGAATTTTTAGATAAGCATGGTTTCTCTTGTGAATAATAATAAATTTGTATGTACAAGTTATAGATGAGGGTAATTAATAGCCATTCAGTCTATAAATTCAAATTTAAAAATGTTATTTTTTATATATGGTACCATTAAGGAGGTATGTAGATGACTTTTGATATTTAATAATTATTAAACGAACAGTACAGTAGATAAAAGGTTTAAATTAGTTATAACTAAAAAATAAAAATTATGTTTCCAACTTAAATAAAAAAGTAGATAATTTTCCTTATAAGTAAACTATACTTTCCATTTTTTCAAAAAGGTGGCGAACAAAGGAGCGCAGAAAACTTTTTTTGGTCCGGCCACGTGCATGCTTCCGCTAATTTCCTGAAGGTCTCCGCACCTCCGCTAGTCCCGCACCTATTCTGGTAGTGCCCGCTCGGAGGCGGACTAAGGCGGACTAGCCGGACTAGAAGAGCGGAAGTGGCCCACCTCTGATATATTATATATAATATTATATATTATATTATATAATATATATAAGTATACTATATGATATTATATATATATATATATATATATTATATAGTATATATATATAGTAGTATACATATATATATAAGTATAATAATATAATCTTATATGATAGATAGTATATATATATATATATATATATATAAATATATATTGCTATACATAATTATAATATAATAATATATATATATTTATATATATATATATAAATATATATATAATATATATATGATATATATATATACAGATTTATATATATCTATATAATTATATATTTATATATATATATATATGTATATAATACTATATATATAATATATATCTTATATATATAGTACTATATAAGTATATATATATATAAAGTGTATAATATATATATATAATATATAATATAATATATATATGTATTATATATATATAATAGTAGCGAGAGAGAGGAGAGAGAGAGCAGAGAGGAGAGATGAGAGAACAGAAGAGAGATGGCAGAGGAGTATTAAAAAGGTTAGACATGGCAGTCGCGCGCTGATATATATATATATATATATATATTATATATATATATATAGTATAATATTATATATTATTCATATTATTATTATATACTATACTATACTATAATATAGTATATATATTGAGCTATATATATATATATATGATAATATATATATATATATAAGCGTGATAAATAGAATTAAGCAATTCATTATATCGACACCCACTTAGCTTTTTGCATTTCACCATGACATGGCAGATAGAATCTCTTCTCCTCTCTC
>JABUQX010010965.1:2500-17500 GCA_015478945.1 Trachelipus rathkii
GAACGGAATCGCTTGAATATAAGTAGCTCTCCGTGGACGTATACGAATGGCAGCTTAGTTACCTATGGTGCACCCTATTCATTTCCAGTTTTAATCAATGATAAAGTCAGTCTTGCACTACATCTTTTTATGTATGGGCGTGTGTTCTAATCGTGTCGATTTTGACTGCATCTTTTTGTGTATGGGCGTGTTTTCTATCCTCGTTATGTTTTGCGATGCAGGTTAATATTGAACAGCGGTACCGCTTCAAATTCTGAGATGAAACCCTAACAAGTCTGCCAATGAACAATTAGCTTCTTTAAACAAAGCTTATGGGGATGCCACTCTATCGAGAACTATGGTTTTTAAGTGGCACAAAGCTTTCAAAGAGGGCCGAGAAACTGTTGAAGACACCCTCGTTGTGGAAGAATATTCTCGTCAACAAACGATTTAAATGTGGAAGTTGATAGAGCTATTATGGAGTGAGGCTGCCTAATTTGGATAAAAATGGATTTTATAGAATTTTAATGAACCATTTGCACATGCGAAAAATTTGTGCAAAACTAGTGCAGAAAGACTGGAGCAGAAAGCAAACAGGGTCAAAATTTGTCAAGATTTACTTGAAAGACTCGAAATGGAGCACAATTTTTGGATAAAGTTTTGACAGGCGATGAATCATTGGTTTTTGAGTACGATCCTGAAAACAAACGTCAGAGTGCGGAATGGCACGCAAAAATTTATCATCCTTCGAAGAAAGCACGTATGAGCAAGTACAAGGTGAAAACACTTATTATGGTTTTTTTTCGACAGCCGTGATATTGTCCACAAGTAATTTGTACCTTCAGGAAAGACAGATAATAATTAATCACGTCTTTTACAAAGATATCTTGGAACTACTCCGAAAACGAGTTCAGCGAATCAGAACAGACATTCAGATGATTGGGTGCTGCACCACGATAACGCGCCATATGACACTGCGATCTCAATTATAGAATTTCAGGCGAAGAAAAACATTCAAGTACTTTCACATCCTTCATACAGCCCAGATCTAGCTCCGTGCGATTTCTACCTCTTCCCTAAGTTGAAAAGGAAGTTGAAGGGTCATTAGTAGATAGTTTAGCTACTTCGGCAGCCAGAATGTTGCAGGGCAATGTTGCATGCATTGTTGCAAATGTTGCAAATAATAATAATAATAATATTATTATATATATATATAATGTTGCAAAATTAATTTTGCAACATTAATTTTTTTGGAGTTTTTGACTATTACCGGGTCGAAATAATGGTGCCCGAAGACAACGAAGCGATTTCCGAGGTCGTCCGCACTTTTACGGTCACCCCCGAGGCCCCAGTGCGCTGCACTGCCCATTCCGCTGCTCTGGTGCTGGAGCCTGAGTCGGAGCCCGACTGGAATTCTGGCTCCAGACGTAGATCGGGTTCAACGCTTTAACGGGTCACGTGAAGGCCAACGCGAACGCTCCCGCAGGCGCGGAACCGACGCGTACGCCCTCAGGCGTAATATTACCGCGCGAATGATTAAATATTTTTCGGGTTGAGACGTTAATAAAGTGATTAAGCCATTTTGTATTTTCTTTTCTACATTTTGCGAAGAAACATTTCAATAAAAACATGTTTTTACCGACCCCAATGTAGTAATTCAATAAGATAGTAAGCGCAAGCAGCCCCCCGAGGGGAGGGATATATATATATATATATATATTATATATATTTAGTATATATTAATATATATAGAGATTATATATATTTATATATATATTATATATATATATTATATATTATGATTATATTATTATATATATATATATATATTATATAATATATTATATATATATAAAAATATTATATATATATAATATATATATTATATATTATATATATTATATATTATATATATATATATTATATATATATTATATATATATAATTATATATATATTATATATATATATTATATAATATATATATATTATATATTAGTATTATATATATATTATGATTTATATATGTATATATATTATGATAGAGTGAGTGAACACAGCAGACTAGTTATTAAAAAGAACAAGTAAGTTAGTTTTTTAGATTTTAGAAATAGATCGATCGTATCTCCTCACTATTCTCACGAGGCATTGAAGGGGAAACGGAAAGACAGCAAGAAGTAAGAATGGATACGCAAAGGAATAAAGAATGTATAAGAAACAAGAAAAAGCCCGAGGAATAAAATTATTAATTGATTGAAATTATATTTAGGTAAAGAGATTTCTTTTAGTGAAAAGTTTTTAATTAAAATTATGTATTTTTTAGAGGGACGATCTTGGACCCGTTTGATCATCCTGGACCGTTTGCTTGATTATGTGGACCCCATTGAATTGTGTTTTAGACCCCGGTTAAATGGATTACTGCTACCACTGCTTTCACCTGTTTTGAAATTGATCATTGTTGAACTTACTATAAGAAAAACGGGTGGCCAAACGTTGCAGTGCCCTATAAGTCAGATGATCGTTTGATGAGTTTGCATTTATTTATGGAGGCGAGTATTGCGCGACTACTCGTGACCGATAAGTCAAGATGTATTTTCCTGTTTTGTCCTGATTTCTTTTATAAAAGCTGCTTACGTGACTTCATTAAAATGTGACTAATTTGCAAGACGTAATTCTAAAGTTATGTTTTGCTCTTATAAATATTTTGAAAGGCGTTTATTTATCTAAATTATTCATGAGTGTCGTAATTTTTGAACATTGTTGTGGTTAACCAAAATAAGACCGTAGGCATTTTAATTAGATGAATACTTTACGCATGTGACCTTTTTTTTTTGTATTTGATTTAGTTTATGCTGAAATCATGTGTTGCCTTATATGCGTCATCGAACGATATGTGCTCTGCGACCTTGTTGAAGACTAGCATCATGGCGGTGCAATTATTGATTGGAGTCTCCTCACTGTTCCTGCGATAATCCTCATCTGTCTCGTATTTATTTGCGAGTTGGTTTAAGTTGTAAACATTTTTAAGTTTAGTAAATTTAGTTAGGGTTGTAAATATTTAGTTAGGATTAATTGAAAGATATGAAACTTATACTTTGATTATATTACGAAAATTCTACATGTGTTGTTATTCTCTCCTCCATGTTAAAAGTTGATATATATAGGTTATACGGAAGGTTAAGGAAAGCTTTTTTACTGAGTTATTGGAATTTATTTGATGTTTTTTGTCTTTTATTGTAATTTGGCCTGTCTATGCTTTATATTTGCAAGAGTTTATTTTACTCCAACAGATTTACGTTTGGCGGGATCGACTCGCGGCAATCGATCCGCTAACAATATATTATTTATATATATATATATATTATATATATATATATATTATATATATAAATATATAAATATATATATAAATAACTATATATATATATATATTATATATATATATATATATATATATATATATATATATATATATATATATATATATATATATATATGATATATTTTTATATATAATATATATATATATATATATATATTATAATTATATATTTATATAGTATATATTAATTATAAATATATATATATATAATATATATTATATATATATATATATATATATATATAATATATAATATACTTGCCTATGGTGGTTACATTATCATTGATCATTTTAAGAGTATGGATGTGGGTAAATTCATGTTCCGTATTCTGGCGACATGTCTGGTAACAGGTCCTATAGGTTGTAGAAAAACCTTTCTGTTGTTAAATATATTGATAGAGACGGAGATTTTCGAACAGCAACCCTTACAGATAATATGGTGTTATAACTTTTACCAGGAAACATTTAATGAAATATAAAATATGTAATTCAGTTACCAGAAGAATATCGCATGATCAAATCACTGGATTAATTGCTACAAGTCTATAAATTATTGTATTAGATGATTTAATGCTAAACTGAATGAGAATATAGCTGAAACGTTTACAGTGTATTCACACCATTTAAATGTCTGTATTTTTCATTACACAGAATATTTTTCATCAGAATAAATAAATGAGAGATGTATCTTTAAACACCCAATACACCTGATCTTGTTCGGTCAAAGAAGAGATATGAGTCAGATCAATGTATTAGGTACTTAGATGTTCCTTGTGAGAAGAAAAAGAGTCCCTGAAAGTATATAAAGAAGTTACATCTACTCCACACGGTTATTTAGTATGCGAACTTCATCTTAAAAACACGTACAGAGTTCTACTTCGAACTAACATTCTGCTTCACGAAATAGAAACTGCATACATACCTAAATGATGAGTAATCTAATTGTTAATCATCTCCCTTTTATAAAAAAAATAAAACAGCTGAGAAACGTAAGCTAATCTACAAAGAAATTCATCCAATGTATATGCGAAATCTGTCTAAATCTTATAAAAGGAAATGTTCCTTTAAACAGGCCTCATAAGGTAAAGCTACGTCGATATAGAAACATTAAAAAACTTTCTCGTAACATGAAAAAAATTAGAAATAAAAAGAAGTTACTACATAAAGGAGACGGTGTATTCCTATCGTTGCTCTCCCGATCATAGCTCTTTGATAACCAAGTGGATAGCCGAATAATGAAGAAGGTAACGTGCTACGTACGCCGGTATATGATGTATGGGAAAAATGAAGTTATAAAATAATAAATCATCTACCGGAGTCAAAATACCGAACCACAACCAAATCAACACCCATTACACTTGATGCATTCTCCATCAATTCATCAACAATTATTCCCCCGGAATGCTCATCTTCTGAATGATGCAGGTTTATATCAGCAACCTCTGCCTCAAAGTTTATATGCCAAAGTTGAATAGTTAAACAATACATGAGAAAGAAGTGTACAGAAATATTAAATCGAACATTAACAATTCATGAAAACTGTCTTTTATACAAGAAGCATGCTACAAAAATGAATAGATCTTAAAGACTTTTTATAACGTGCAGTGCCTAAGTAATTCGAGCTCAGATGATCCATAAATCAACGATGTAAAACTTGAAGTGATAAACGAAAAGATATTTGCAAAAAATCCTTTGGAAGAGTTTCACCAAATAGACGGTCGCCAAAATCAGGACTAGCTTTTTATAAATATTTCTTTTGGATCAATTATCATGGAATGAAATTAGGAGAGCTCATAGATCGATAATGAAGAAGTCAAAGGCTTCCAATATTGTGGGATTTGATAGCCGAGATCTCCGTGATTGCGATTTTTGAAAGGACCTGTGGCTGGATGTCCTACATCATCAAAGGAAGCTTCAGACTATTAATTTTTCAAGAAGTTTAATTTTAAATCACGAAAATTAGCAGACTTGGATAATTCCCCTATATCTCCTAGACCGCGATACAGTCCCATAAGCGCATCTTACTACTTCAGGCAGATTAAGGTGATAGCAGATAAGAATAAGGAAAACTCCGCTATATTAGACATAAATGGATTAACTCATAATTGCCCCGTATTATTTTTAAGTACTATATATATATTATATATATTATAATATATATTAATTATTATATATATACTATTATTATATATAATATATTAATTATATATATTATATATATATTATATATAATGTATATATATAATATTTAATATTATATATATAATTATATATATTATATATGATAATTTATATATATATATATATATATATATATATATATTATATATATATTATATATATATATATGAATATATAATATATATATATTATACTGTTATAATATATATATATTAATATATATATATAAATATATATATATATATATATACTATACTATATATATTTAATATATATATAATGTTTATGTCACTCCGTAATGATTTTTGTAAATATACCATTTTAACCATTTTGGATTTATGGAACCTTTTACTATATATATATATATGATATGTATAATTTATATATTATATATATTATTATATATTATTATATATTATATATAATATATATATATAGATATATATAATAATATTATAGTATATATATATATATATATATATATATATTAATGTTTAGGAAATGTATTTAGCTGTGTCTTATCAAGTATGGAGCAAAAAGGCTTATAGTTTGATAAGTATTATTACGTGTGTTGAAAGAACCTAATAGTTTCGGTGGTTTCGCCAGGTTCTTCAAAGTTTCCTAATATCGAGAAAAAAGAGCTGAAAAAATTCCTACAAGGTGAAGAGGCATTCACTGTACATAAACCCGTACGTAGAAAATTCCCTACCCTGAAAACCACCACCGCCATCTTCGGATAAATCTTGCAGCTAGATTTAAACTGTAATGAATTAAATACATTTCTTATATTAATGAGCGGCATCAATTACATACTTTTTCACTATGACGTCTACTCATAGATACTTTAGTTGAGTCGTTTAAATGACAAGAGATACCAACAGTGGCGACAGCAGTACGGTGAAATTATAAGGGACGATAATAGATTTCCTAAATTGGTGTGGTCAAGACAGAGAACGAATTTCTAGGAAGTGAGTTTCAAGAAATTATTATCTGAATACGATATTGCGATATTCATAACGATTCTCTGTAATAAAGCGGCTATTGTAGGAAAGAGTTCGAGAAGATACTTTTACTAAATGAATACTTTTAAGTATATTGACATATTGGATGACCTTAGCTTAATTCTATATAACAATCTTTCCTTATGAACTATAAAGAATTAGAATGTTAAAGAATAATACCTGTGTACAGCAGAACCAGAAAGTTGTAAAATTAAAGATAAATTCAGAATCACGAGAATATGTAAGGTGGTCTATATCGGATAATGGTTTGAAAAGGTCATGAGCTGGATGGTCGAGAAGAAGGTTTAGTAAGGAGATAGTATATATAGATTTTCCGTATGAAGAGATTAAATTATACTATCTCAAAGACTTAGATGGCAAACCCATAAAAGGAGGATTTTAAAAACAAGAAATACAGGAAAATACGTTTCGATCCTGTGAGGGTAATGTATATAAAAACTAAGAAAAAATTTTAGGTTCAAAGGGTAGGGGTAGAAATAAACTCAGATACCTTTTGAAATGGTGGGGTACCTGGATAAGTTTAATTCATATGATAAAAGCTAGTGAATCAAAGAAACATTAATCAGTTGTAGTTGTTATCATGGAGAGTGTAGATCATTTTTATTTAACTCTGCTATCTGCGGCGTCTTTGGATCTACATCCTAATAATAAGGATTCAGATTTCAAAACAGAAATAATAAATCCTATGAAGCTTGAAAGGGGAAACTACGAAGTAGGATTATGCGAAATAATATTAGACGCCAATATTGAGATTCTCCCCCAGACACGTCATTGGATAATGATGTATAGAGATGCCGATTATGTAAAAACTACATTAAAAATTACAAACATCAGTGAATTAAAAAGCGCTATGTTGAAAGATAAAGAATATTTCTATGAGAAATTCGTGTTAGAGGGGGGATACTACAGAACAGTTCCTGATATTTATAGTTATTTAAACACACAATTTGTTACAAGTAAGATATGTAAGGATTTAATATTCATCACTAATATCCGCTTAGGAGAAGACAGGGTGTCAGTCACACTAAGGTCCATAGGGTGTGAACTTGAAAGACCCTGCAGTGTTTATTATTAGGCGATCGGATTGGTTTAGAAGATGTACACATGGGCACGATGAGGTAATAGGTCATGGCGTAGACATTGCAACTGTTCTAAAACGCAACTGTGCAAATAGTGGTGAACGTGACAAATAGTATAATAGCCCTTATGAAACAGCCATCTCACTCAATTTTGTATGCATACCTTCAGAGATGTTACAGGAACAGGGAAAGGCATATATTTACACCGATATAGTAGAATATCAATATGTAGGAAACACTAAAGCCCTTTTATTAAGAGTGGTTCATTTCCCTAAAAAGGGCAAAGTTATAACTTTTCCAAATGTTCATTACATACCTCTGAGTCACTCACATTTTGGCTTCTAACGATTGCATATAAAGGATGTAGAAGGACGAGCTTATCCTTTCACAGTCGGGACACTGTTGTGTAAACTATGCTTGGAGTGAATCTTGCTTTGACTCGGAGGACGCTTCGGTCAAAGTTGAAAAGGTAGGGGCCGTAATCGTCGAGGGTATAAGTGGGTTCATTCCATCTTCAACTATATCTTTTTCTCCACAAAATCCATGGTTCGATGGGGAATGTTCTCGCTCCATTCAGGAGAGAGACATTGCGTATCGGGCATGGAAAAACTCTTTTTCTCCTATCACTCTTACTTAAATTTCCATTCTGCTCGGAAATCGTTTGCCAGAGCTATTATCTCGACAGCTAAAGCGCGCTTTCACTAAAAGAAAGTGCGACAACCTACCTTGCTCTCCTACTGATAAAAATTTCTGGCCTCTTGCAAAACATCTCTTAATAACTTTTGTAAATCTGCCTTTCCTCCACTTATTACCTCTGACGGTTCTGTAGCTAACTCTCCTACTGAAAAGGCTAATCTCTTCGGCCTCCTTTTTTCATCTAATTCAACCCGGAAGATTCTTCAATCCTCCTCCTGTTCTTCGTCTCTCTCGGGTTTTCTATGCTCTTCCGTGGATACGCATGATCGCGGTGCATGGGATTTCGAGATCTGAATGATGCCAGGAAGGTAGTGCCAGGATGGACATTCTCTCCCCGTGTATTTGAGAGGTGATGGCTCTCCGACCTGGCCCCTGGCCTCTTCAACATCTACTCCCTATGCCTTAATACTAGTACATTCCCTGCTAGAAGCGAGCATATGTCCAACCAATCAAGAAAAAGGGCAGCCGCTCTGCATTACTTCTAACTTATATCAGATAACTCGTCACTCGCTATTCTGTCTAAGATCTTTAAAACTATCGTTAATTATTATTGGATTGATCATCTGATTATTATTCCCTTCTTTCAGATCATCAGTATGGCTTTGACGCTCTAGGTCAAGGTGATATACTTTTCCATCTAACTGATTTATGGTCTCTCTGCCCTTAAGGACAAAGGAGGTCTTGGGTTGGGCACTCGATATATTCAAACGCTTTGAGTCAGTGACATGCGTCGCTACTCTCTAAGCTCCCTTTCTTGGGTTTCCCCCCTTCTCTTTGCTTACTTTGTCTAGTTTTCTCCTGGTTCTCATATCAGCACTCGTTGATGGAGCGACTTCTTCCTCCTTCCTGTTAATTGTGGTGTTCTCAAGGTCTGTTTTCTCCAATCTTTATTCCTACTTTTCATCAACGATTTTCTCAGCTACACTTCTAACTCTATTCACTCTTATGCGATGACTCAATCTATCATTTTCTCTCCACTCATTTCAAATTTGCTCCTCTTTTGCATCTAGAGTTGACCTCTCTCTTCAGCTTTCTTTTCTATTCATGCCGCCTGAATGGGATTCCCGGCAGGGGCCGCACAACCTTGTGAAATCAATCTTTGAAAACTCAACTCTTTACATCTCCCACTCAAAACACTCCCTAACTTTCCTTATTCTTTTCGAACGGTTTAACGTCTCAACCTGCTTGACAACAATAAACATTCTTGTCATGAACAAACAAAAAATTACTTGGAAACCTCATAACACAACGGTTGCTAATGGTTGCTCAAAGAAACTGGGAGTTCTGTTCAGATTGCGGGAATTATTTTCTTCTGCACAAGCTACTCCAGTTATATAATGGCCTTATTCGCCCTTTTTTGGAAGTACGGTTCTCAGCATCTATCTGGGGGGGCTCCGGGTCCACCCTTCTATTGGATAGAATTGAGTTCTAAGCTGAGAGTCTAATTAACGTCCAATACTTTCTTGATCTCTTGAACATCTTATCTCTGCGACGTGACGTTGGCGCACTAACTCTTTTCTATAGGTACTACAACGGTAGATGCTCAGAGGAGTTGGCCACTCCCATTCCACATCCATTGCGTCGCCCTCGGGCAATACAAAGTGGTTGCCTGCTCTCGCTTATGGAATTTTGCAAGTCAGATAGATACATGAATAGTGTCCGCATCATCGTCGTGAGCATTAAAAATACCAGTGACTCAGTTCTTGTGGTAGCCTCCTTCTGTTCCAGCCACTTCTGTTGCTGAGGCAACTCCTTGCCATCTTCTGTTTTCTACTGTATTTAATCTTCCTCTCTTTAAAACCCACGTCTGCGCACACCTGAGGGAATTTGCTTAGGCTTGGGCTTGGGTGGGCTTTCCGGTTTTTTATTTCCTGCCCTCTCCTTGAAAAGGGCCCAGCCCGTGAGTGGTGGTAATCTGTAACAAAAAAAAAAAAAAAAGTTCACGTTCGAAAGAGCAGGCGCATTTACTACAATATGATGGACTTTTTATCAAACAGAGTTGCAATATTTGAAAATCTTCAAGAAATAGCGAGTAGTTATATATAAGGAGTGCAGTAGGTTATATTTTTTCATTCTCAATTTACTCGCACAGTGCCAAATTAGTTATAGTCGAAGTTCATAGTAATAATGAATGGTGATAGATTGTTTATCGTTTCGAAAATATAGCGGGGATATGACCTGGATGAATTTTTCGCCAAAATATGGAGAAGCGCAATGCCTCTATTTGGAAGAGGGTATAAATAAATAGGTAAAAAAAACTATAAGAACATGGATGCATACTATACAAAATATAGCGGCAGGAGCTAACCAACATACACCATTAAAAAGACGGATTGCTGATGTTTCTGATGAGATGCTGGATGATGTCAAGCGCAAAATTAGGTGCAAGATACATGACAGGAATGAGAACTCAAAAATAATTCCCGCTAAGTAGATGCTTATAGCAAAAAGACCTCTAAAGAAAAATGCATTGATGTATTCGCTATTTAATTACATAAATTGTGCTGCCGTGTAACTATACTGTATATAAGGAAAATTTAATCCCCATTCTGCCATTATATGGTCAGAGTTCTTACATGAAAAAGGCATTTCCTTCACCCTTCTAGCCCAGACTGTTGTAAGAGTGAATTAAACCTCTTCTCCATGAACTCTACCCGATTAGCGTGTTGTGCGCAGACCAATTTCATCAGTATTATATATTATAGTATTATATATATTATATAATATATAATTATATTATATAATATATTATATATATATATTATATATATAATATATATATATATACTATATGATATATATATATATATTAAAGAGAGAGAGAAAGTTTTGATATGCAATTAGAGTATTTAAAAAATAAAAATAAAAATGACAACCGCAGTTTCGGTTTATGAAGACCAATGATAACCACGCGTTTGCAGGTTGTAGTTTGCGGTTGTGATAGACCATGACACACGCGGTTGCGGTTGCAGTTGCGGTTGTCAAAATATGTGCGTTTGCTTCGCATTTGCGGTTGCTTCGCATGCGGTATTCGTTCCATCACTGAATATTATATATATATATAAATATATATAATATACCTTAATTCTACTAAAGATATTTTAAATAAAAAATTGCTATTTTATAGTACTTATACATATATTTTAAACTGATGTTCATAGCTACTCTTACTAATATATATATAACGTAATATATTCTATTATTATATTTCAAATATAGTCAATATATCAGTATATCACAAAAATAATTATTATGTAGATATATAGATCAATTAATATACTATATTATATTATACCCATATTGAATCTTAATTAGTTATTACTAACGTTTGATATATTATAACTTAATTATTATATGATACTAGTAATAATACATTATCTATATATATATTTTATATATCTATATCATCCATTATATAGATATTTATAGTATCATAATATATGATATATCATGAAAAAATAATATAATATATAACGTACACATAATTTATATGATTATATAATTTATATATATATATACTATATATATATAATATAAATATATTAAGTATTATTTATATATATATATATATTTAGTATATTCATAATATATCATATTATACTGAGCATTACGATAGTATAATTTATATATAGTATAATTTATATATACTATAATATATATATATATATAAATTAGTATTTATTATATAATATATATATTATATTAATAATAAATATAATAATATTACTTCCTTGGGACCCTTTATTTTTACGGTACAATATCACCATGAAGTATAGACCCAGTCGTAACCTCTCCTTGAGGCGATTCCTCACTTAAGGTACTCTCAGGGAGGAAGTCCTGATTCAGAAGCTAGCTTCCTGGTAAGGGTGAGTAGAGGAACCGTGTAAGGAGTTGTGGATTCGGTTGTATCACGCTTCACTATTAGGCATTTCTTCGGCAGAGCACGAAGGTTACATCTTGGAGTTGAAACCTGTACTTTTATCCCTGGGGTCCTAGGTGAGCTCAGATCTTTATCTAGATAGTGAGATTTGAATCACTCGTGGGAGAGTATTCTGTGTAGCTGGGACATTTCTGGGAGGTGCGAGGAATTTATAAGATATTTAGTCTTTGTATGGCGGCTGATTGTTGATTTTGCATCTTCTGCGTGCTTGTAAAGGTGATGTGTGAATATATTTTGAGGGAAATGTATTGCATGGAGGATGAGGGATGATGCTGAAGAATTCGCCGTAATAGAAGGTATGGAGAAGGGAGTGGATTTTATATGGTATATAGTGTGATCTTGTTGGTAGTAGTTTATGGCGATATGATGGTCGTGATGCGAGAACCCTGGCATAGAATTCCATTCCTATCATGTCCAGGTGACTCTGAATTGGGAGATATTTTGTTTCCTCGAATAGATGTTGAATTGTAGTAGTTTTAAGGCAGCCTGTGATAGTTCTAAGGGCAGTATTTTGGATTCTTTGTGATTTGATTCTGTTATTTGATGCGATTAGAGGGTACCAAACTGTTGATCCATAGTTGATTGTAGTTCTTGAGAATTGTTTATATGTAGTTGTCAGTGTGGTTGCTTCATTGCTGAGATTGTGTCGAGATAAAGTTCGTATGACATTTAGTTTTATATTTGCTGTGTTCATGATGCTTTGGATGTGAGGTGTAAAGGCAAAGGGAGTGTCAAATGTTATGCCAAGAATTATAGGTGTTTTATTTACTGGGATGATAGAGTTATTTAGCGTTACTTGGGGGGGTGTAATGATGATTGGTGTCTGTCAGTGATGATCAGGTTGTAGATGATTTCTCCGCAATGGCTGACATTCTGTTGGAAGACAGCCAAGCTTCTAGTTGGTTTATGTAAGTCTGAATATGAGTTGTAGCAGTGGGTAAGGAGGGGTCTGGTATGGTTATGGTTATGTCATCTGCATAGGTTATAAGATGTTAATTGGGAGATTGAGAGGTGGGGATGTCAGCTGTAAGGAGGTTGAGCAGGAATGGGGACAAAATGGTACTAAGAGGGACTCCGCTTCTCTCAATTTTATGGTTTTTGAGATCTGGTGTTTGGTGGATACCTGTGCAGTGTGTCCAAATATGATACTTGCTAGCCATTGTTTATAACTGTTAGGGAATATTGAATTTAGGATTTTTTGGATGAGAATGTGTCTGGATACTGTGTCGAAAGCTTTACTGATGTCAATGGCTAGTAGTATTGTTCTGTGGGATGAAGTTTTGTTTAAGCAGTTTTTGATGTTTTGTGCGATGTTTGTTAGTGCTGTTGAGGTGGAGTTTGATTTTTTTGAAGCCATGTTGGTGGTTTGGGGAGTGAAAGTGTGGCAGGATCTTGGTTAGAATGATTTTCTCCATTTGTTTGCACTGGGAGGAAAGGAGGGATATGGCTCGATATGAAAAGGGGAGGCTGGGGTCTTTTCTGGGTTTTAATTTGGGAATTATTGGTGCTTTTTTCCAGGTTTTCCAGAGTGGAAGGATGTAGTTGAGTGACCAAGACTTGTTGAAAATATTTGCAGTGGATGAAATAGCAGTTGGACCAAGGTGTTTAATGTGCCAGAGGCTGGGGAATTTTTTAAGGTTTTGATAAGTGAGGCAATATCTAGTCTATTGAATGGAGGGGGGTGGTTTGGGATTGATTTCTTCTTATTTTTTTTTTGAGGTTGCGTGTTATCTTTTTATTATTTGGGTGAGTGGGTTTGTTTGATATTTTGGAGTATTATTGTGCAAAGATATTGCAGTGTTGTTTTTGGTAGGGGATAGAGTTATTTTGTCCTCTTAATGCTTCGTTTGTTGGAGGAGGGTTGCTTAGGGAGTTGTAGAGTCGCTTCACTACCTGCCATGTTCTTTTTTCTCCAGGCTTCCTTATGTTGTTATTAGGTGTTTTTTGAATTTTTCTACCTTATGGGTTAAGGTGAGATTGGAAATTTGCGTGCTTAGGGTGCTAATTTAAGAAGTTAGATCTAGAGTATAAATTTTTTGATGTCTAACGATGTTCCATTGTTTTATCAGGTTGCAGATTTCAGGTGTTAATAAGTGGTTGTAGTGTTTTCTAAGGCCTTTTGGTATGTAAAGGTTGGATGCTTTTTGTATTACTTTGGTGAGATTGCCTATGACCTTATGTAGGGAGAGGGAGTTGCTGATTTCCAGTAGGAGTAGGCAAGTTTCTATGGGTGAATTTTTTCCAATTTACCCTTTTGTAATTTGTGAAAGTAGTAATTATTATGGGGTGGAGTATTTTTGTTGTTGTATATGTGATTATTATTGGAACACGGTCTGATGGGAAATCTTTCTTTGCGTTTCATGTTATGTTGGTGAAGAGAGAAGGAGGTGAGAAAGTGATATCTGGGGATCTTTGTGATTGTTTAGCTTGTGGTGGAATTCGGATATGGAGGTTTTGTAATTTAATATATATATATATATATATATATATATATATATATATATATATATATATATATATATATATATATATATATATATATATATATATATATATATATATATATTATATATATATATATATATATAAATAATAAAATAAAACTGAAATAAAAAATATATATTAAAAACACCTTTATACTGATTCGTAAATAAACGATAAATATATTTCCTGTTTTAATTTTAACCTGTTTAATAATTTTCAGCAAGGAGGAAGGTGAAAG
>JABUQX010010965.1:22500-25000 GCA_015478945.1 Trachelipus rathkii
CTCTTTTGCAGCAATCAAACTCGGGTTACATGAAAAATTTTGTAAAAGCGATGGATAAAAGTGGTCCAGGGTCCTACACGTAAATAAAAATTACCCTATGATCATTGGAGGCTAAAAATTTAAGAGGTATATTTGTAGGCCGCACAAATAGGGCAGCTAATGAAGGACCATAACTTTGATGAAAGCTTGAATAACATTGAAAAACCTGCATGGAGATCCTTTAAAAAAATCATAACTGGGTTTCTAGGCAATATTAAGGCCGACAACTATGAAGAACTAGTTTCAGAACTCCTTCGAAATTATAAAGCAATGGGATGTAACATGTCCCTAAAAATACATTTCCTTCATTCACACTTGGACTTTTCCTAACTGCAATCTAGGCGCTATAAGCGATGAGCATGGTGAGCGATTGCACCAAGATATTTCAACTATCGAAAAACGTTACCAGGGAAATTGGGAATCCAAATATGCTTTTCAGACTATTGTCTGGGGACTTAAAAGGGATGTTCCTCAAGCAAACTACAGAAGAAAATTTCAAAATCTACATTTTAAATTGCAGAAATATCTAGGTGGGTAAATTAACTAAGGTTTATCATTTTATAACAATATTAAATTTTTAATCTCGTATTCCAAAAAAAACACTGCCCGTTACAACAAAATGGTATGCAAATTCGGAATCAGCGCACAAAACTCCAATAGACACTCATTTTTACTCATTTAACAGACAAAAAGTCAAATTTTGTCGTTCGGTGTTATTATTATTGTTATTATTATTGTTATTATTGTTATTATTATTATTATTATTATTATTATTATTATTATTATTATTATTATTATTATTATTATTATTATTATTATTATTATTATCTATTATTATTATTATTATTATTTGGTATTTAATATTATTAATATTATTATTATTATTATTATTATTATTATTATTATTACTATTATTATTATTAGAAATAATAAATCAGCATTTGCCTTAATATAATTTTTGCAAGACTTTTCTAAATTCCTAAAAACCTTCCTAACACTTTCATTAATTTTCTTCAGGACAATTCTTGAATAAAACAAAACAATTGCCTTCTGAAATGATCCTAGCTTTCGTCCGCTCACGGTGGACATTTTCAAGGATATGACTTTATTTTATGAACGAAGCAAAAATTAAACTCAAAATAATACAATTATTACAAATATAATAAGTAAGATTAAAACTAAAATTTAAAATATACGAAAAATAAATGTGAAGTTGATAATTTAGATTGTGTCTTTTTTCTTTCTCTCTTCTATGTAAAAATATTTAGGTAATCGGACATTTCGTTATATTTTATATTGATGTCCGGTCTATGCTTTCTTATAAGAAGGGACTCCGCCAGCCTAAGATCCAAAATTTCCTCTTTTTAATCAAAATTTTGAAGTAATTTACTATTTCATTATTGTGTATTTTTTATGTTCTTCCTGCATATGATGGTGTATCTTACTTGGTTTGTACCTGTGCTGCAACATACGCTGCCGAAGGGTATTCGTCGTATAACCAATGTAAGTGGCGTTACATCCACTCTCATTGCAATGGAATTGGTATACGACGTTGGTACACTAGCCAGCAGATGGTACATCACGAGCACTAAAGCAAGAAGACAACTTTATTGGCTGATATAACTTCTATAGTGAATTGCTTCATTATTTTTTCCTTTGATATGTTTCTTTAAAATGATTTTCAATCTTGATTCCTCTTCATTTATTGAACCAACCACTTCGCTTTTGTAATAGAAGATGAGGTTATTATTATCTTTGTCTTTAGGATCGGCCAATATATTTAATGTGTTTTTCAGCGTTTTTTTCTACTAAATATTGAGGAAAACCATTGTTAATTAGTAGCTTAGTTATTCTTTTAATTTCTTTATCAAAGAGCTCCCAATTAGATGTTATTTTGTGGGCTCTGTGTAGGAGTGTTTTTATTATAGATATCTTATAGGCGAGAGGTGTGTATGAGTCGAAATTCATATAAACTCCCTTATCGGTATTTTTAACGTAAATATCTCTTTCAATTGTACCATCGTTGGTTATTTTCATTTTCACGTCTAAAAAATTAAATTTATTGTTTAAGCATTCCTCATATGTAAAATTTAATTTGCTATAGGTCTCAAGTTTGTTAATAAAATTTTGAACGCTGTTATGATCTTTAAAAATGACACACGTGTCATCAACGTATCTCACGTAAAAGAAGGGGTTAAAGATATTATTTTCTTTAAGAATTTTGTTTTCTATTTCAGACATATAGAAGTCCGCGAATGTTGGTCCAAGGGGAGATCCCATTGAGACTCCATTTTTTTTTAATCCAAAGTTTGTTTTTAAATTCAAAAGGCGTTTTTGTGGTGCAGGTTATGAGTAGTGTTTTCAAAATTTCTTTATCTAGGTTTGGGGGCGGAATATTTTCATTATGATAGACATTTTTCAAAATGATATCGATCGTTTCATATACTGGAACATTTGTAAA
>JABUQX010010965.1:32500-40000 GCA_015478945.1 Trachelipus rathkii
TCTTACAACTCACACTTAGACTCTGTCTAAAATATTTGAAACTCTAATCATCTCTAGTTTCCTAGATCATTTGCAATCTCATTCTCTTCTTTCAGATCAACAGGATAGCATGTGACGTTCGAGGTCAACAATTGACATACTATTCTATCTCACTAATTTATTGTCTTCGACCTTTAGGTCTTACGGCTAGACTTGTGTGGTGGCGCTTGACATATTTTTGATCGGTATGACAAGAGTCACTGTAGGGTGATTGGTTTAAAGATCATAAATTATTTTGTCATAAACTTACTCTTCGAACTGTTGAACAAATCCTTTGGCCAGGCCTCCGTGACAATCCAATCATCAAACACCATTTATATTCTCAAACCTATATTGTACCAGTATTCAGGCCTCCTGTTAAGTGAGCTACGGCCTGTGCAATATTGCAATTCAACTCAATACTTACAACTCACCAACTTATCCTTTTAGAGACCCTCCAAGTGGAACAACGGTTTGACCGGATTCTTTGTCTTATGTGTAAACAGTTCAGTCAATACTTTTCTTACCAGCAAATGAATCCGTTTTGTGATCAATCTTACAATCACAAAAATCACGTCTTTAAGACTTAAAGCAATAGCAAATTGAATATTTAAATAAATGAAAAGTAAAATACGTTTGGAAATTCTCAAGAAAACCACTGGGTTAATTTTAGAAATATTTTAATAAAAAAAATAAATGAAAATGTACTGTTACAAACTAGGTTTTATAAGTCCATGGACATATAGCCGGATGTCTAACAGATATCCGTATACATGCACACCGCACATATAGAACCTTCAGTACCGTATGTCAATTCTGTTTATATATATATATATATATATATATATATATATAATATATATATATATATATTATATAAATAAATATAATATATATATATATAATATATATATATATATATATTTATATATATATACTTTAAAATACCTACAGGTTATACTTCCATGGACATATAGCCGGATGTCTATAGATATCCGTATACATGCACACCGCAAATATATATATACACTAACTACCTATATATATATATATATATATATATATAATATATATATATATAATATATATTATATATATATATATATATTAATTTATATGTATAATATTAAATATATGAATTGAAAATAAATATTTTAATATTTATAAAAAATATATTCAAATAATTCCTGCTCAAAAAAATAAATACAATATCAACATAAATACTTTACCACTATATTCATATAAATTTTTGTCCATACATTTATATATATATATAAAACATACATATAAATATATGTCCAATAATATATATGAACAAATAAAATATATCAACAAAATAATATATGGACAAACTGACTTTGCAAATGATATAAAATATCTACTTGTAAATTAAACGTTTTTGACAATTGTTAAAGGCATCGATTTATTAGTGTGAACAAATGAATGCAGTCACAGCTGGTCAGAATCAGCTGTTGTCTTAAAGCAAAAGAGTTGCCAACTAGTAATTTAACAAATCTTAATTTCAAATAAATAAAATATGACTTCAGTAGTTATTCGTATATAAAATAATGTAACTTTAATCTTTAAACACTTTATGTTTGTTAACTCAAAAGAATCTTTACCACGTTACAAAAAAATACACATAAATAATAACTACCCTTACCTGCTAGTGATATATTGCAACACCGCAGACAAAATGCATTTGCAAATCGCTTTAACAGACGACACTTTTATAATGGCAATGCAAAGATTATATTTACACAAATAAACTCAATTATATTTAGAACACAACTTAAAACAATATTGGCTTTATAATAAAATAAGCCACGAGATTTCCACATTGAAAATTACAATACCTTATTGCATTTAAAACATTAACACAATTACTTTATAATAAAATATAAAATAAGGCACCTCCACGATTTACAAGACTATGCACACTAAAATAATAATAACATCGATCAGACAGAGCAACAGGTGCAGTACCAACTGTAAACACCTTGATTGACGACAAATGAAAGCAAAAAGATAAAAAATATTCATAAATTTACTATTTATACAAATCTTTGCCAACCAGTTTACATCTGACCATCCAATCACATCTCTTAAAATAATAAATAAAATGATGTATCCACTTATTAGTTATTTTAGTAAAGCAAATATATATTACACATTCAGCAGAACCGAAAATTGGTATTTCTTTACAATCGAAACTTTGCTCGCGAGAAATCTCAATTTTCTTCTAAAATCAAAACATAAAAACCAAATGAATTTATACATTGTGCGCTCCACACTATACAAAATTAAATATTATTTTATACACATTTATATATATATATATATATAAAACAATTACATACATATAATAATAAATGCGCAGTAACCTTATAACAGTTAAACAAAAAAAAAAATAATAATAATAATAATAATAATAATAGTATTATTATTATTATCACAGACTTGTGAACGACGACCAATCAAAACTTAGGTTCCAAAAGTAAGTCCTGAAAACCAAGTTTCTATTGGCTGTCGTTTACGCATGAAATGCAAACATATTTACAAATTTCTTTTGATGAGCCGTTGCAATCATACATCGTATACATAGAACATGAAAGAGAAATAGCAATGACAATGTTGGTTATTGCTTTACAATACATAAATGAGGCAAAGTTATGTATTACGTGTATTATTGCATTACATCTTTGGCCCACCCTTTGAAGCAAATTGGTACATTTTGCTTTATGTACACGTGATCAAAACATTGGTCTCATTTATTCAGTGCTTCTTCTTCGGTAGCGACTTCTGATAATGGACCAGATATGTTGTCGGCATATGATCTGCTTAAATGGTCATTGACGACATTATTTCACCCACTAATGTGGATTAGGGCAAACTTGAATTTTCCTTCGAAGAACAGTCACAAGAGTAGTCGGGTGTTTGCGCGCCGGGTCACAAAATATTTAAATCTATTTTCAACAAAATAATCAGCTTCGTTTCTTTCATCTTTTATTTTTGTTGTGACCATCTTTGCTGGCATTTTCCTTTGACATACAACTACTAGTATTCTTCTTACACCCTTTCCTCCAGACCTACACCCTCTTCTTTCTTCGTTATCTCCTTTTCTCTCTAACTTCTTCCATAGTATCACACATTTCTTTGTGTTTCTGTGTCTCTTTTGACACTCTTCTCCCTTTCTGCCAACTTCTCTCATCTTCCTTGCAAACAATAGTTTCACCATGCGGTGACTCTTCATGTGAGACTTCTCATCATCATCACACTCCTCACTTCTACAATCAGTTTCACATCTTTCCTTTTCTCCTGACATTCCTCCTTCACCCCTCCTGCAGTATGTTCTCTTACCCTCTCCGCACATAACTTCTTTTATTATCCAAACCTTTTCCATGCTGCCGATGTCTTCTCTAACTATCTTGTTTTCAAACCTTGCATTGTGCCGTTTAACAACATTGACTGACTGTACCACTTCCATGGCAGTCTCGGCGTCTCATCTTCACTTCTTTTATCGAAGTATTATTGCACAATGCCTTTTCCTCCTCACTGAACAGTTCAGCGAGCCTTGCTCTTCCCTTGTTCCCAACTTTTAATCCTGAACGCATTGAATTCTGACTGCCCCAGTAATAATACTGAGGATGACTCTTCAACTTCTCCCTGCGTTCCGGCATACCGTCGCAAACTTCCTTTACACTACACTCTTTAACTTCCTCTCTGTGAGACATCGCATCTTTCTGTTTACTTTTAAAAGTCTTCCGCTCATTGATTAGTTCTTGAACTCCCTCACCATGGGTTATATCTCCTTCACCCACAGCTACAACACCATTCTCTCCAGAATTTTGCATGTGACTGTCTATGTCACCTCTCACCATCTCATCACCTTCATCCGCACGATCTGCTTTATCAGACCACTTCGTGCTCTCTACCATCGATGTTTCCTGAACATCTATCGTTCTCGTGTCATTTTCAACATCCATATGATCTTTAGGGTTTTAACTTCATCTTTTTTCCTGTAAAGTTCTCACTTTCAGGTGAACATTTGCACCCAGTCATCACACTTAGTGATGGTTCCATGGTTGGCGCGACATCTTTATTACAGATGTCAAACGATTGTGGCACTGACAGTTTCCCTCTGTAAGACTCACTCATCTCCCAACTTGCCATTCCAAATTTATGATTGGTTAGGTTAGGTTCTTCTTGTGAACCTTCTTCAGCACTCTCAGCGATGGGGACCAGCATACTACTAATGTTATGCGCGACCTCTACATTACGAGGCCCTCGACACACGGTCGACTCCCAAGCGAGATTAGGCTGACTTGCGGGCAATGCTCCTTTGACATTCCCGATTACCAAATCATACACAACCTCCGGCAATACTGCCGCGGTTGTTCTCCCTACATAATAAGGGGTATCCACATCAATATTTGCAAGCGGAGCTTCGATCACTGTACCGTCCAACAAACGTATCTTCATGTTGTTTCCAACATAACACCTTTTCGGCACAAACTTCTCCCGCACAACCACTACATTACACCCGGTATCTCGGAGGGTTTTGACTTTAAAGCCATTCACCGTCCCATACGTTACAGGTAGGTGTGACGTTTCGTCATTTTTCACCTTCACTAACTAACGTATGGGACGGTGCATGGCTTTAAAGTCAAAACCCTCCGAGATACCGGGTGTAATGTAGTGGTTGTGCGGGAGAAGTTTGTGCCGAAAAGGTGTTATGTTGGAAACAACATGAAGATACGTTTGTTGGACGGTACAGTGATCGAAGCTCCGCTTGCAAATATTGATGTGGATACCCCTTATTATGTAGGGAGAACAACCGCGGCAGTATTGCCGGAGGTTGTGTATGATTTGGTAATCGGGAATGTCAAAGGAGCATTGCCCGCAAGTCAGCCTAATCTCGCTTGGGAGTCGACCGTGTGTCGAGGGCCTCGTAATGTAGAGGTCGCGCATAACATTAGTAGTATGCTGGTCCCCATCGCTGAGAGTGCTGAAGAAGGTTCACAAGAAGAACCTAACCTAACCAATCATAAATTTGGAATGGCAAGTTGGGAGATGAGTGAGTCTTACGGAAGGAAACTGTCAGTGCCACAATCGTTTGACATCTGTAGTAAAGATGTCGCGCCAACCATGGAACCATCACTAAGTGCGATGACTGGGTGCAAATGTTCACCCGAAAATGAGAACGTTACAGGAGAAGATGAAGTGAAAACCCCCAAAGACCTATTAAACAATGTTGAAAATGACACGAGAGTGGTAGATGTTCAGGAAACATCGATGGTAGAAAGCACGAAGTCATCTGGTGTAACAGATCGTGCTGATGAAGATGATGAGATGGTGAGAAGTGACATAGACAGTCACATGCAAAATTCTGGAGAGAAGGGTGTTGTAGCCGTGGGTGAAGGGGATGTAACCCATGGTGAGGGAGTTCAAGAACTAATCAATGAGCGGAAGACTTTTAAAAGTAAACAGAAAGATGCGATGTCTCACAGAGAGGAAGTTAAAGAGCGAGCGTTAAAGGAGTTTGCGACGGTAAAATGCGGAACGCAGGGAGAAGTTGAAGAGTCATCCTCAGTATTATTACTGGGGCAGTCAGAATTCAATGCGTTCAGGATTAAAAGTTGGGAACAAGGGAAGAGCAAGGCTCGCTGAACTGTTCAGTGAGGAGGAAAAGGCATTGTGCAATAATACTTCGATAAAAGAAGTGAAGATGAGACGCCGAGACTGCCATGGAAAAGTGGTACAGTCGGTCAATGTTGTTAAACGGCACAATGCAAGGTGTGAAAACGAGGTATTAGGAGAAGACATCGGCAGCATGGAAAAGGTTTGGATAATAAAAGAAGTTATGTGCGGAGAGGGTAAGAGAACATACTGCAGGAGGAGTGAAGGAGGAATGTCAGGAGAAAAGGAAATATGTGGAATTGATTGTAGAAGTGAGGAGTGTGATGATGATGAAAAGTCTCACATGAAGAGTCACCGCATGGTGAAACTATTGTTTGCAAGGAAGATGAGAGAAGTTGGCAGAAAGGGAGAAGAGTGTCAAAAGAGACACAGAAACACAAAGAAATGTGTGATACTATGGAAGAAGTTAGAGAGAAAAGGAGATAACGAAGAAAGAAGAGGGTGTAGGTCTGGAGGAAAGGGTGTAAGAAGAATACTAGTAGTTGTATGTCAAAAGAAAATGCCAGCAAAGATGGTCACAACGAAAATAAAAGATGAAAGAAACGAAGCTGATTATTTTGTTGAAAATAAGATTTAAATATTTTGTGACCCGGCGCAAACACCCGACTACTCTTGTGACTGTTCTTCAAAATTCAAATTTGCCCTAATCCACATTAGTGGGTGAGATAATGTCGTCAATGACCATTTAAGCAGATCATATGCCGACAACATATCTGGTCCATTATCAGAAGTCGCTACCGAAGAAGAAGCACTGAATAAATGAGACCAATGTTTTGATCACGTGTACATAAAGCAAAATGTACCCATTTGCTTCAAAGGGTGGGCCAAAGATGTAATGCAGTAATACACGTAATACATAACTTTGCCTCATTTATGTATTGTAAAGCAATAACCAACATTGTCATTGCTATTTCTCTTTCATGTTCTATGTATACGATGTATGATTGCAACGGCTCATCAAAAGAAATTTGTAAATATGTTTGCATTTCATGCGTAAACGACAGCCAATAGAAACTTGGTTTTCAGGACTTACTTTTGGAACCTAAGTTTTGATTGGTCGTCGTTCACAAGGCTGTGATAATAATAATAATACTATTATTATTATTATTATTATTATTATTATTATTATTTTTTTGTTTTTGTTTAACTGTTATAAGGTTACTGCGCATTTATTATTATATGTATGTAATTGTTTTATATATATATATATAAATGTGTATAAAATAATATTTAATTTTGTATAGTGTGGAGCGCACAATGTATAAATTCATTTGGCTTTTATGTTTTGATTTTAGAGGAAAATTGAGATTTCTTGCGAACAGAGTTTCGATTGTAAAGAAATACCAATTTTCGGTCCTGCTGAATGTGTAGTATATATTTGCTTTACTAAAATAACTAATAAGTGGATACATCATTTTATTTATTATTTTAAGAGATGTGATTGGATGGTCAGATGTAAACTGGTTGGCAAAGATTTGTATAAATAGTAAATTTATGAATATTTTTTTATCTTTTTGCTTTCATTTGTCGTCAATCAAGGTGTTTACAGTTGGTACTGCACCTGTTGCTCTGTCTGATCGATGTTATTATTATTTTAGTGTGCATAGTCTTGTAAATCGTGGAGGTGCCTTATTTTATATTTTATTATAAAGTAATTGTGTTAATGTTTTTAAATGCAATAAGGTATTGTAATTTTCAATGTGGAAATCTCGTGGCTTATTTTATTATAAAGCCAATATTGTTTTAAGTTGTGTTCTAAATATAATTGAGTTTATTTGTGTA
>JABUQX010010965.1:47500-52500 GCA_015478945.1 Trachelipus rathkii
TGCCTCTAATGTAAACAGATTTTCTTTGAATTTTAATGGGCATTGATTTTAAACGTGATTTATTGATAGATTCTGTCACAAAATTGGTTTTGAAATTAAATAGAAAATATTATCGTTTTAAAATCTGAAAATATGCAAGGTAACTATTTCTTAAATTTTTATCTTTTTGCGCCTTTTATCATTCCTCTTTGCTACCTTATCATTATTATTATAACTATTAGGATTATTTTTATTAATATTATGATTATGAAGATTATTATTATTAATTATTCATTATTATTATTATTATTATTATTAATTATTATTAATATTATTCTATTATTTTATTATTATTATTACTTATTATTATTATTTATTATTATTATTATTATTATTATTATTTTTATTATTATTATTATTAATTATTTTAATTATTATTATTATTATTATTATTATTATTATTATTATTATTATTATTATTATTATTATTATTATTATTATTATTATTATTATTATTATTATTATTATTATTATTATTATTATTATTATTATTATTTTTTATTATTATTATTATTATTATTACTATTATTATTATTAATTTAATTTTTATTATTGTTATTACTATCATTATTATTAATTTAATTTTTAATATTATTATTGTTATTAATTTAATTCTTCTTCTTCTTCTTCTTCTTCTTCTTCTTCTTCTTCTTCTTCTTCTTCTTCTTCTTCTTCTTCTTCTTCTTCTTCTTCTTCTTCTTCTTCTTCTTCTTCTTCTCTTCTTCTTTTCTTATTATTAATTATTATTATTATTATTATTATTATTATTATTATTATTATTATTATTATTATTATTATTATTA
This sequence comes from Trachelipus rathkii, assembly GCA_015478945.1. Taxonomy (NCBI): domain Eukaryota; kingdom Metazoa; phylum Arthropoda; class Malacostraca; order Isopoda; family Trachelipodidae; genus Trachelipus; species Trachelipus rathkii. The sequence goes on from JABUQX010010965.1 coordinate 48,343, forward strand.
TTATTATTATTATTATTATTATTATTATTATTATTATTATTATTATTATTATTATTATTATTATACTATTATTTTGTTTTTTTTTTATTGTTTTATTATTATTATTATTCTTATTATATTATTATTATTATTATATTATTATTTATTATTATTATTTTACTATTATATTTTAAAATTATCGTATTAAAATATGATACGATCAATGCATAATGTTATTTCAAACACATTTGCATGTGAACTCTTTAATTTTTCAATGTATTTGACTACTCTCTGTATGCAAATCAGATTTAAATTTGAGGAAAATAATAGATTTTTACTCGATATAAAAGGCTTCAATGCAACGTCCTTATCAATCAATCAAACCCTGACAAAGTTATACATGAAAAGGGAGTTTTTCATGTTTTTCCTCAGAAATATATTTACATTATCTTAGTTATAAGCTGTACTCTATTATAAAGGCTAATAAATGATGAGTTTATTGAAAATAAAGAATAAAGTGAAAAACTGCATTTACATACAAAAATTCAAAGATAGAAATAAATTAATTAAAAATAAGCAGTAATTTTTTTTTTTTTTTTTTTTTTTTTGCATCAATAATAAAGGCAAGAATAAATTGAAATTCTTAACATTAAGCGATAACAATGTTTAAAGTATATCATCAATATAAAAGAAATAATAATAATAATAATAATACATAATATAATAATAATAATAATAATAAAATAATAATATAATAATAATAATAATAATAATAATAATAATAATAATAATAATAATAATAATAATAATAATAGTAATAATAATAATAATAAAAAAAAATTCTTGAAACTGACCACTTAGTCTCCCTTGATGTCGAAAGCCTTTTTACAAATGTTCCAGTATATGAAATGATCGATATCATTTTGAAAAATGTCTATCATAATGAAAATATTCCGCCCCCAAACCTAGATAAAGAAATTTTGAAAACACTACTCATAACCTGCACCACAAAAACGCCTTTTGAATTTAAAAACAAACTTTGGATTCAAAAAAATGGAGTCTCAATGGGATCTCCAATTGGACCAACATTCGCGGACTTCTATATGTCTGAAATAGAAAACAAAATTCTTAAAGAAAATAATATCTTTAACCCCTTCTTTTACGTGAGATACGTTGATGACACGTGTGTCATTTTTAAAGATCATAACAGCGTTCAAAATTTTATTAACAAACTTGAGACCTATAGCAAATTAAATTTTACATATGAGGAATGCTTAAACAATAAATTTAATTTTTTAGACGTGAACTGAAAATAACAACGATGGTACATTGAAGAGTATTTACGTTGAAATACCGATAAAGGAGTTATATGAATTTCCGACTCATACACACCTTCGCCTATAGAATATTCTATATAAAGACCTCCTACACAGAGCCCACAAAATAACATCTAATTAGGAGCTCTTTGATAAAGAAATTAAAAGAATAACTAAGCTACTAATTAACAATGGTTTTCCTCAATATTTAGTAGAAAAAACGCTGAAAAACACATTAAATATATTGGCCATCCTAAAGACAAAGATAATAATAACCTCATCTTCTATTACAAAAGCGAAGTGGTTGGTTCAATAAATGAAGAGGAATCAAGATTGAAAATCATTTTAAAGAAACATATCAAAGGGAAAAAATAATGAAGCAATCACTATTAGAAGTTATTATTAGCCATAACGTTCTTCTTGCTTTAGTGCTCGTGATGTACCATCTGCTGGCTAGTGTACCAACGTCGTATACCAATTCCATTGCAATGAGAGTGATGTAACGCAACTTACATTGGTTATACGACGAATACCCTTCGGCAGCGTATGTTGCAAGCACAGGTACAAACCAAGTAAAATACACCATCATATGCAGGAAGAAACATAAAAAAATTACACAATAATGAAATAGTAAATCGATAAAAATTTTGATCTAAAAAGATTGACTTTTCGATCTTAGGCTTGGCGGAGTCTTCTTATAAGAAAGCCTAGACCGGACATCAATATAAAATTATAACGAAATGTCCGATTACCTAAATATTTTTACATAGAAGAGAGAAAGAAAAAAGACACAATCTAAATTATCAACTTCACATTTATTTTTTCGTATATCACTAAAAGTTAGTTTTACCTCTTATTTATTTAGTGTCTTAATCGTATTAATTTGAGTTTTAATTTTTGCTTCGTTTATAAAATAAAGTCATATCCTTGAAAATGTCCAACGTGATTTTTTTTTTCCAAACCCGGGGGGGGGTTTTTGGGGGGCAAAAAAAAAAAAAAAAAAAAAAAAAAAAAAAAAAAAAATCTTCAGTCCCCGCTTTTGCTCTTCCCCCCAATTTTTTTTTTTTACTAAAAAAAATTTTTTTGTTTTATGAAAGATTTGTTCTGAAAAATTAATGAAAGTGTTAGGAAGGTTTTAAGGAATTTAGAAAAGTCTTGCAAAAATTATATTAAGACAAATGCTGATTTATTATTTCTAAAATAATAATAGTAATAATAATAATAATAATAATAATAATAATAATAATAATATTAATAATATTAAATACCAAATAATAATAATAATAATAATAATAATAATAATAATAATAATAATAATAATAATAATAATAATAATAATAATAATAATAATAATAATAATAATAAAAATAATAATAATAATAATAATAATAATAACAATAATAATAACACCGAACGACAAAATTTGACTTTTTGTCTGTTAAATGAGTAAAAATGAGTGTTTCCTATGGAGTTTTGTGCGCTGATTCCGAATTTGCATACCATTTTGTTGTAACGGGCAGGGTTTTTTGTAATACGAAATTAAAAATTTAATATTGTTATAAAATGATAATAAGCTTTAGTTAATTTACTCACCTATATACTTCTGCAATTTAAAATGTAGATTTTGAAGATTTTCTATTGTAGTTTGCTTGAGGAACATCCCTTTTAAGTCCCCAACAATAGTCTGAAAGCATATTTGGATTCCAATTTCCCTGATAACGTTTTTCGATAGTTGAAATATCTTGGTGGAATCGCTCACCATGCTCATCGCTTATAACGCCTAGATTGCAGTTAGGAAAAAAGTCCAAGTGTGAATGAAGGAAATGTATTTTTAGGGACATGTTACATCCCATTGCTTTATAATTTCGAAGGAGTTAGGAAACTAGTTCTTCATAGTTGTCGGCCTTAATATTGCCTAGAAACCCAGTTATAACCTTTTTAAAGGATCTCCATGCAGGTTTTTCAATATTATTCAAGCTTTCATCAAAGTGATGGTCCTTCATTAGCTCCCTTATTTGTGGGCCTACAAATATACCCTCTTTAATTTTAGCCTCAATGATCATAGGGAATTTTTTATTTACGTGTAGGAACCCTGGACCACTTTTATCCATCGCTTTTACAAAATTTTTCATTAACCCGAGTTTGATGTGCAAAGGAGGAAGATATACGAGTTCAGGTTTCAAAAGTGGTTGAAAAATTACATTTTTATTTCCAGGTATTAGATTTCTTTTAGGCCATTGCTTCTTGACAAAATGATTTTTTCGATCTCTGCTATCCCACTCGCATAGGAAACAACAAAATTTAGTATATCCTTGTTGGAGACCTAACAAAAGTGCTATAACTTTTAAATCGCCGCATATATTCCAAGAATGCTGTTCGTATCGTATTTTCGATAACAAAATTTTCATGTTGTCGTAGGTCTCTTTCATATGGGCTCCATAGGCAATAGGAGTCGAAGGTTTCACATTTCCATTATGAAGAAGCACTGCTTTTAAACTGAGTTTAGAAGAATCTATAAACAATCTCCATTCCTTAGGATCATGACAGTCTCCTAATTCTCTAATTAATGAATCAACACCGAGAAAAAGCGTCGGAATTCTTCTTCGCGTCGCCGATAAGAGGAAATTGTAGTTCCCTTCTCAAGGAGATTTCAACCCTTTAATCTAGATGCCAATAGTTCTATATGTTTCTTTGACAATTCTATGAGGTTCTGTTGACATTCCTACATAATCAAGGTCTTCAAAGTCGTCATTTTCTGGACGTAATTGTAAATTTTCTTCGTCGGAGTTTTCTGACAGGAGATTCACATTTTCAGGTGGTGCAGGGATAGGAAGCTCTTCGCTGTGAGAAAAGCCTAATAGCC
>JABUQX010010967.1:7500-12500 GCA_015478945.1 Trachelipus rathkii
ATTCCTGAACTTTTGCATTGGTTCCATTTGCAAAATGGCCTGTCGTGTTCTTATAATAAGGGTATCCATAAACTATTTCCTCTTGCTACCCTCACTGCCTGGTCCTGACCTCTATCTTTCAAATCCAGCCACCCCGCTGACTTGGTTAAATGGTAATCATTCCTTGTCTCATTCTATCAGTTCAGCTGATTTACTTCAATGTTTATCGAAGGCTTTAAAACAGGGACGGTGTGAGTGCGTCTGCTACTTTCCTGGACCGCCCAAAACTCATCCATACCCTCCCTCATGCTTTTATTTTTAACGAAACGAAATAAATGGCTTAATGATTGCCTCTCTCGATTTTATTCTGACCAAAGGCACTCTTATGTCCTTTATTCGGATTTGCTCAGTGCCCCTCCAGGCGCTTAAAAGCCCCTTATTCTGAAAAAACAATAATGTCCGCTGCACAACCAATTTCTCTAGCTGCTCCACTCTATCAAGAACACAAATTACATTCTGTTGGCTCCCTCTGCGTAGGGGGTGAACCACCAAATCGTGACAGAGGAGTTCAGAATGGCGCCGTCTCTTCATAGCTTTCTAGGAAAGTCGGATTCCCATTCGACAAGGTTGCATCCTATCAACTGATTATATCCCTGTTCGCCGACAAGGCTTTCCGGTATACTACGAAAATTAAAGCCGAACATTGGTGATGGTCTTTCCTCACCGACAGATAGCTTTGACGATACCTTGCCATGCCTCCACTTCGCCACACAACAGATCACTCATCAGCCACCTCATGACACGGGATCCCTCTCAACCAAAAATTTTTTGCCGATCCGCCAAACACCCCGCAATGCTTCGAAGACCTCATCTTCATTTGATTGTCTTCAACTGGACTCCAAATTCGCCGTCGTCAATTTTCCTTAACTTTATGATCCATACAATTCTAAAAAGGCTATTCCCACATCTTGTCTGCCCCCCCCACTCAGTAGTAATTCTGTTTTTCTTCCCACTTCAGGAATTGATGTTCCTCCGTTTGTTTTTTGTTGTGATCTAAAAAAACCGGAATTTTGTATTTCTTATATGATACGACTGAATATTCTTCCGGTACTTAAATTTTCTGCTTTACGTTTGAAAATAAATAGATGGAGTATAGAAGAGGGAAGAACGTAGAAAAGTCCGATGATGTATGATGCTGACGAACGATAAGAGAATCTGTCGAGGATGTGAAGAAATTATTCCCAACGACTCCTTTGGATCCGACCACAGAATGGTGCTGGTCTAAGCTTTAGGTGGAAGCCCACTAAAAAAAACGAAGAAAAAAAAAAAAAAAAGATATTGTGTGGAGAAACTGAAGGAGACGAAGAGTAATGGAAGAGTCCTAGTGAAATTAATCTCCTGGAACATGTGAAGTTACTGGAGGAACAAGAAACAAACACTGGAGGAGAGCTTGGGGGAAAGATTTAAAAGTGTGATGAAACGGGTTGGTGGGGACGAGGTCATAGGAAAAAACAAAATCGGGAAGGAAAGGAAGATGAGTCATGGTACACGAGGAATCAAGAAAGGGTGAAATCTAAAATGAATGAAGGGCGAGAACAGAGGAAGTAGAAGCCGAAATACAAAGTACAAGAAGAAACCATGCAGAAGAGTGTGAAAAGAAGAAGTAAGACTACGTGGATTAGAAAGGATAACTTTGGGGGAAAAGGAGGACATGAAGAGCCGCAGGAAGTTATTATATGGCAATGGCCAAGGCGATAAGACCGATAAAGAGCCCGAAACGTATGTAATGTATGACAAGAGGAAGGAACTACTTTTGGAGGAGGACAGAGGTGACGAAAGATGGGGGAGTAATTTTTGAGGAGTTTGCTGAACGTGGGGGAGTGAAAAAGGGGATAGACGAGGAGAAGGAAGAGGCACTCCCAAAAGAGATATAGGAACTGGAGGGAATAGAATGTTGAAATAACAGAGACAAGTAAGTGCTTAAGAGTTAAAAAATGGAAAGAGCGTAGAATATGAACGGCTAATAAACGAAACTGTTTGGCGGGAGGAGGAATAGTTTTAGTTGTTCAGGAATCCCTCAAAAAAGGCTTGGGAAGAGGGGAAGATTACTGAAACTGCAGAAAAGCAATTATATGCCCTATACACAAGAAAAGAGACAGAAGATAGTGTGGAAATTATTGAGGAATAGTATTACTGTCAGCAGCAAGTAAAATATATGAATAATTCCTGGAGAAAAAGACTAAGAAATAAAAGTTTGAGGAAAATTGGAAAGTGGAGGAGGTTTGCACACCACACAGGAAAAGAGTAAACAGCATTTGTTTTTTTTACATGAAAAGAGATAAAAAAAGCATAGAATGGAATGGAGAAGATCATAAGTTGCAATTTATAGATTTAGAAAAGTCGTTCGACAGGATAGTAGAGAGATTGTGAGATATTTGAAGATCTGGAATATGAAATTGAAATAGCAGCGACTTAGGGCATGTATGAAAACCCAACAAACATTAGGAGAGATTGAGGGAGTGGGGAGAGATGGTTTGATGTGAGGAGTGGGGTGAGACAGGGCAGTGTTCTGTCACCGCTAACTCTTTACATTCTACCTATGTAGCTTGCCGAAAAAGGATTAGTAATAGAAGGGAGAACAGAGAACACATATGATGTACTGCGGATGAAACGCGGTTGTGATTTACATCAAAGTTGTATAGAACTACAGGAATGCCATGACCCGGTGGAATAGGTGTTGAACGCGTGGGGAATAAGGATAAAATAGAGAGAACACGGTGGTGAATGAATGATAGACGGTGGCGAGTCTTGTCAAACACGCGGTGACAGGTTTAGAGAAGAGAGAGAGAGAGAGAGGAGAGAAAAGACAAAAAATAAAAAAAGGAAACCAAAAACATAAAAATTATAAATAACAGAAACAAAACAAACCCTAAAAATCGAAAGAAAGGAAAAATAAAAAAAAAAAAAACATAAATAAACAAAGATGTGGGCATAAAAATCAGACATGAAGCCGCAGGGTGTAGGCTGTAGAGCGTGGACGTAAAATGTTAGACCAACAAGGCGGTGCAACAGACGCGGACTTGATATTGAAGAAGCTAGCGCGTATTGGGTCGACGAGGCGGTAGATATCCTCTAGAGAGCGAGTTGTAGGATAGGCCGAAATACAGCCTCCAACGTAGGGAGGATTTGTTGCCGTGAGTGGAAGATTCGCGAGGGCTACTGTATATGCAGAAGCAGGCTCAGGACTCGAGTCCCAAATACGCCTGTAAAGGGGGGGATGGTGTAAAGAAAATATGGGATGGGACTTGCAAGTTGTAGGTGCGCGGTCTTTGTATTAGCGGGGCGGAAGCTAGCTGATACATGTAAGCAGTGAAATGTGAACAAGCTGAGTTATAGCATAGTTATCGAGTGGGATTTCTATTGGAAGGGAACAGTAGACGCGTTCTTCCCCAGAGTACGTAAAGACTGTTGTTGGCGGGTGTATACGAGAGAGAAGGAGAGAGAGAGAGAGAAGTAGAGAGAGAAGAGAGGAGAGAGAGAGAGAAGAGAGAGGAGAGAGAGAAGAGAGAGAGGAGAGAGAAGAGAGAGAGAGGTAGCGGTAAATTTAGAGGAAGTCCAGGCTTAAACTAAGTGAACTAAGTTTAAATACCCGGGGTTATGTTCAACAGCAGGGGGGACAAGATGCGAGATGCGGAGAGAGTGGGAAAAGTTCCTCCAAGAACGTAGAATGTTATAAACCACTACGAAAGAAAGGGAATACCTACGGAGGTGAAGGTAGTGATATATAGGACAATACTGAGACCGATCCTACTATACGGATCAGAATATTATGCAATGTACAATATGAAGAGGAACAAGACAGAGGTAACAGAGATGAAAGTGCTAAGAAATTATCAGTTATTTGACACTGAAAGATAGAATGAAGAGTGAGCAGGTGTGAAGAGAACTGGGGGTGATGTCGGCCCTGGAATGTGTGGAGAGAAATCAGTTGAGATGGTTTGGGCACGTGAAAAGGCGGAGAGGGAGAGAGATTGATGGGGATGTTGGCAGTGAAAACCGGAAGCAGACCGAGGAGGAATGGATGGTAGGAGGTGAGTGGAGCTCGTGCAACGAACGGAATAGGAGCTAGAAAAAGAGGTGGAAGAAGGACCGGACGTTCATGACAGAGATAAGTGGAGACGAATTTGGAGGTGCAGCACCTGATAGGCCTTCGTAACAGGCTGAAATGATGAAGTGAGTGAGTCAGTAAAGTGAATGACTATATTTACAAACTGGAGAGATTGAGTAACTATTGCTCCCTCTTTCTTTTATTCCTTTTTTAATATTTTTTGAAGGAAAAAATGTGAAGCAAACAGAAAAAAGAAAAACTTAAATAAAAATAAAAAAGATGTCAAATTATTCTTATTATTATTATTATTATTATTATATTATTTATTATTATTATTATTATATATTATTATTATATTCTTATTTTTATAAAGGCTCAAAATATTGTTAATCATTATTATTATTATTATTGCTATCTCATATTATGAATTTATTAATAATATAATAATAATCATAATATAATAATAAAATAATAATAATAATAATAATTAATATGAAAATAATAGATAATATAATAATAATAATAATATAATAATAATAATAATCAATAATAAAATAATAATAAATATGAATAAATAATAATAATAATAATAAGAATAAACAGCGTATATCGCTCTTATTTAGTGAGTGAGAGCAGGAAGAGATGAGAGAGAGAGAGAGAGAGAGAGGCGAAAAGAAAGGAGAGAGAGAAGAGAAGAGAGAGAGAAGAGAGAGAGAGAGAGAGAAGAGAGAGAGAGAGAGAGAGAGAGGAGAGAGGAGAGAGAGAGAGAGAGAAGAGAGAGAGAGAGAGAGAGAGAGAGAGAGAGAGAGAGAGACGGAGAGAGATAAAAGAACCCTACATATGAGATAAGCAAGACAGCTGATTAAGGATAATTAAGAACATGCGGAAAATCTCATAAACACGGTTAGAACGG
>JABUQX010010967.1:17500-25000 GCA_015478945.1 Trachelipus rathkii
ACGACAATTAAGCACTAGTTTTATTTTCTAAGGTTAGTAGTAACTTTGTTAAAAAGAAAACTAATTCTAAAAACGGAAAATTCTACAAGAAATGTTAGTATACTTTTAGTATTTAAAAACACTACTGTTTAAACAAACTGTTAGTATCAAACGTTAAACTAAAATAAAAATAGTAATGGAAGAAATGTTAGTAACTATCATCTTCTTGATTAAAAACATGCTAAGCGTTAAAACAAAAAATATTAATGGAAGTGTCAACTATCCTCTTCCTAATTAGAAAACATGCTAAGCGTTAGAACAAAGTGTTAAAATTAAAGGCAAGGTTGGATGACAATCTCTTGCTGTTTCTATTATTTTTATCTTTCTTTTAAAAGAAAATCTTTTCTTTTTGAATTAAATTCGCATGAAAACTGTGGGCCCACCTTTTTTTCTTCGGAGAAACTGCCAGTTACCGCTTTTGCCGAAGAAATGTTTCGGATCCGTTCCGTTCGTAGGTAGTAATTTGATAAAAATAATGAAACATAATCGGCAAAAAAAAAAATTTTTTTTTCCAATTTTTTACCAGTTGAAACCGTAAATTACACAAATGCGATGTTAAATGTATAATAATTCCAACTCAAAACTGAAGTTATTTGACCTATAGACTAAAAAAAAATATCTTTATGCTAACCACGTATCATATTTATACAAAAAACCGCTTAATTATTTATGCAAAACGTTCTTCTACTATCTTAAACTAAACGGGCGAAATGAGAACTAAAGTCTTCCTATAGTCTTTTTATGTCTCCTCGCTCTGTTTTAGTGTCAGTTTTATATTCCTGAAGCAAAGATAGGCATCCGCGAACTTCACTATAGCTCTATTTGTGCCTAATGCTTATTGCTAATTCTATTATTTGTTGTAAGGAACGATATGATATCTTAAATGAAATTAAAAAGTTCATAACTATGAAACAATTTGAATATTATTCTGGCGGTTATCTTAAAAGTTAGCAAGCAAATTGAATACAAAGCGATGTAAAATAAAATTAAGAAAATTCCTTAAAGTTTATATCGTACAAACGCAATTTTATTTTTAGCTTTGGTCCTTTTCATCTATTTTCCGTGGATTTTGTCTCTCGACAAGCATCCAACTACGTCGATAGATAAGGCTCACACTACTAGAGATCACTATCTCTTTACGTAGGGCTTATCCTCGGCTCATCATCGACAAGGAAAAGAACTTTTAGCATTTTCTATGTTGGTTCTTTCTCTACCTCTTACTTCTTACTTCCCATATTGGCTTGATGAGACTTACGATACTAGAAACCACTGCCTCCTTCGTATTTGCACATTGCCAACAAAAGAATTTTTTAGCGTAACCCAACATAGTTGTTTCTCGTAATTATACCCTTAAAAATATGAACAAAAATATGAACAAAATTATTTGTCTAATTATCTGCTGAACTATTCGCCAACCCAACTGTTAAAATTCTCTAACATAATCGATTGTCGAACGTACATCCTGTATGTTATTTTATATTTTTTATTTTTATAATTTCATTTTACATTTTAATTATTTTTCTTTACATTTATATTTGTACTATGTAAGTTGATTATATTATATATTGTGTATAACTAATTTTAGATCTTAGCTATTTTTTATTTAATTTGATAGTATGTTGTGTTATGTTGTCTGTGTATATATTATTTGTAATACGATTTTATATTTTTCTTATGTTTTTGCATATGTTCTTTGTTTGTGGTTTTAATAAAGGTCAATTTTGTTTCATTTTTTTTGTTATTTTTTTGATTTTAATTTAGTTAATGTTTAATTTGATTTGTTTTTCGTATTTATATAGTTGTATTTGCAAAGTTCCTTATTTTGTTTCTCTTAGCTCCTACTATCATACTTAAAACAAGAATATGAACAAAAATATGCAACAGAATTATAGTGTTGAATTATTTTGACTATTTCCAACCTCATCGATTTCTTCCCCCGGTCCACTGCTGATTCTGATGCTTATTTTTGTGCACAGAAGTGTTCTTCAATCGTTATTCTCTTTCCCCGGCCAATTTTTACTCTGTGACTCGAACCAATCATGTTGTAAGTAAACCATTATCTTTCGTGCTCGGAAACTCAAGATAGGAGGTTGCTGTTTTCGTCAAGCAGTACAAAGTGAGTTAAATCGTGACTCGATAGAAAAGAATATGTTCAACTTGTAAAACTTTTGATGAAACGCAGGACTAATAGTTAGAAAGGACTAATCGTTGGTTGGAAACTACAACAGATTATAAAAAATAAAGCAAAATCAGCAATAACTGATGAGTAGGTCATGTATTTTCCTAGTTTATATTCTAGTTCTCAATGTAGGAGCATCTTTTGACATCTTAATTCCTATCGAAAGAAAAAGAAATACCTTTTGGAAAAAATACTTGACGATTTCTCACAGATAATCCACTTAAAATTTAAGACTGCTTCGCACATTTTCCTTCTTTCGGCACCACTAGGTAGGAGTATCGTTTTTGATATCTTAATTCCCACTGAAGTTTCCTTTGGAGGATATGTGACTGAAATCTTTAATCCTTACATCAAATCAATCAATTTATAGTCTAATATTCGTAATCCAAACTAATTTCACATGCAAGTAGAAATATAAGCCTAATAGATTGCAAAATATTTCCTTAATCCAACTACAATTTTGACTCAACAGGACACTGTTTTTTGGTCTTCTCTTGTCGTTTTACATCTTTCTTTGGCAAATTTTCTTTTCGGGAGTGGTGGTTGGAACCATTTTCTTCCTTTCCCATATCTTCCGGCGGGGTACTCATAGCCCTTTCCCTCTATCTCCCTCAAGCTATAGCAAAATTCCAAATAAGATTTGTACACTAGAGAAGATGTTTACAGAACCTATAGAATCCTAATCAACGATATGTTATATGTGCAATCAAATTTCTAATCCAGACTAAATCATGTTTAGATGCAACAATTATAAAATAACTAAATATAAAACAATTTATATACCTAACCCATGAGATTTAACCCTCGTAATTACTGCCATTGGGCGGTGTTTTCCGGTTCTGTGATCTCCTTTTTGGCTGTCACTCACCACTACCTGGTAAACTGAGACCATGAATCCGACTCATCCCTTTACTTATCCGAGGGAGGACGGGAATCAGAATGACCCTAGTGTGAATTTTTGATGTCTGTTCCGGATACATCTGCCAATCAGAACTTTTGAAACATGGCCCACTTTTGTAATATTATAGATAAGGAAAAAAATTTCATTAAAAAGTAAAATTTATGTACATATTTAACTGCTTCTGATTAAGTTTATAATAAACTATGACTTAAGATTAATAAATTTTCTTAATCCCAACTAAATATTTTATATTTTAAAAATAAAAATAAATGTTTTAAAAAAAAAATATATCCCTACAAAGAATCCTTATATCTCCTAATTTTAATACTTTACTATATATTATATACTATATATATATATATATATATTATATATTATATAAATATATATATATATATATATAATATATATATATATATATTATTATATAATATATATATTATATATAGACTTACATAAGTTGTTTTATTAGGGTACTCTTCAGACTCTAAATGCGTTTTCTTAACGATCTTTTCGGCATGACAATCTTCTCCTCTCTCCTGCATGTTAAGACACTCTTGCAATCTCACGCCTAAAGACCTATTTGAGGGGTGAGCAATCATGCTTTGGTTGGAGTGAACTTACTGCTATCTCTCTGTCAATCGGAGTTACTCTTTTGAGGGGTACTAGCACATTTTCCCACTTCCTGAAAAGGTACTTCTCGCCTCTTCTTCATGGAGGGGACTTCTGTCTTTCCCGCAATCTCCTATTGCTGCCTCAATTACCGACTCTCTTTTCTAAATTGAAGATTGACTGAAACAACGATTTCATGGCTTAGACTGAATCTGTGTTTTACCCTATTAAGTTTTTTAAAAGCGAAACGTAACTAGTGTACAGCTTCCTCTTCCAATTTTTAAATTTCTCTTTTTATTTTTAACATTATTTCTCCTTCTGAACCTTACATTGTTACTCAAACCTCCTTCTACAGCCTGGCTTTTTGGAGCTCCCATCCGTGTTGCCATCTTTTGAGAAGAGCTAACGGTACTAAAAAAAAACAAAACTCCCAAATCCATTTTTTAAAGCAAAATAAGAAAATTACTTCGGTATATTCTTTTCCAAGCTCGTGGAAAGTCCTCAAGCAATCTCTAAAGACACAAATCCTACCGGTTTATAGGTTCCTGCTTAGGACTTTGGGTCTCTTTGCTTTGTTAATGAATTCTTTCTTGGCTTTCCAACAGAGTGGAGAAATTAATCAGTTCGATTTTTTAATAAAAAATAAGAAAAATAAAAAATAAAAATGCTGTTAGTTACTTAGGATTCTGATCCGTTATTCTTCATAAATTAAAGAAAAATGCTATTTGACCGAAATAGATGTCATTGTCCGCAAAAATGACATAATATTGTATTGATATTATAATATATATATATAATATATTATTATATATATATATATATATATATATATATATATATATATATATATATATAATATATATATATATATATATATATATAGAAAATGATTAATTTATACGTATGGTAAAAGATATTAAATAAATTGTTAGCATAAAACAAACTTTGATTTATCCTTTGAAATTCTGAGCCAATTGTGAAACCTACTATTTCTCTCTCCTCTCTCTCTCCTTTTAAAACCATCTGAATGATTCGATCTTCGGCTTTTTATCCAGTATCGGTCTGGGAGAACCAAATTGACTTCCCTCCCTCTCCCTAAAATAAATAAAAGAATTATTAGCAAACAGTAAACATATACGAATAAATGCCTGTACACCTTGTGTACAGATTTTTCAACCTGCATTATGTAGAGCATCCGGATGTGCCGATGGTTTTACCTACATGCTTAAAACTTAGACTGATTGTGTACCATGGGTTCTCGGGTATGCTAGCTATCATGAATGCCATCAGGACCCTTTCTGGAGGTCTCTTGGGGTCGTAAGGGAGCCACCTTAGTCGACCCTCTACCTCTGGAAACTCGACCTGTTTTATGCTAGCCTTTCATTATTTTATCGTTGGGAAAATGTACTTATCATTTCACATCCTTTTTTCACTTTATTATGAACTCCAGAATTTTTTATAAATGAAGCAAGCAAGTTTAAAATTTAGATTAAAACTGGAAGCATTCCCATATATGAAAGCGCTGTTACAAGTAGATGCAGTTTTTTTTTTATATAAGTATATTCACATGCATATACCCATACACACATGCAATATATATATATATATATATATATATATAATATATATATATATATATATATATATATATATATATATCTTTTTTTTATATATATATAATAATATATATATATATTATATACATATATATATATATATTATATATATAATATATATATAATTCTATTTTTTTTTTTTTACGTGTTTTTTTTAAAATCAGTCATTTTTTTTTTCTTTTTTACTCTTCTTTAATTTAAAGAAACGGATATTTTTTACTTTATCATAAAATTTACAAACAAATATATAAAGAAATATATAAAGAAAACTAGGGGACCTATTTTTCTTTAAAACTCAATGAATCTTTACTGATATTTTTGGTGGCATGAGGGTTAATTTTAAAACTATTCTTAAAGGAATAAGAGACTTTGCAGTTTTAAAACTCATACACCATAGCTTCATCACTACTTCTACTACTTATGTATACATGAACATGCAAATACACCTACACATGCAGATAGGTGTACATGGATATACACAAACATATCTACAGCTACTACAAAACTACATATATATATACATAAATATATTTATGGATTTGGGTATATATAATATATATTATATATATATTATATATATATATATATATATCTATATATATTATATTATAAAGATTTGGGACGGAACGAATCCGGTATTTTTCTTTTTAGAAGGGATGGGGTTTGCTTAAACTTAAATACATGCACCGAATAATTAACAATCTCAATCCTTCTTGATCAGAGGTATTTTGGGGGTGGCTATATATATTTATAATATTTATATATATATATTATTATATAATATTATATATATATATATATATATATATATATATATATAGTATATATATATATATATATATATATATATATATATATATATATATATATATACATAAATATATATATACCCACTCTGTGTCTTACCCCTCTCCCTCTCTCCTACACATGCATTTAAATTTCTTCTTCCTCCGCTCCCTCTCTCTCCGCTCGCTTCCTCCTTCTAAATACCAGCGGAGCGAAAGGTTTTGGGGGGTCATACCTTCTTTTTAAGGTGCAGACTGCGGAGCCTAAAGCTTCGTTCCTTGGGGACGGCAGATCAAAGGTTCTCATTACCTGTATCTGGCCGAGCCCTTCCCTCCGAGGTGGCTCTCTGATGATGAAAAGCGGGATTTGTACGATTTTTCCCTCGCTACAGACGGTCATTTGACGCTTAAAAAGGTTCAGACTAGCACATTCATTACTAATTATATTAGTTCCTAATAATATCTGCCATTTTTCTTGAATTAATTCATGCAATAAAAATTTGGTGCGTTGGATTTTTCCTGATAAATTGAAGCAAATTCCTACTTGTCTATATTGTCGCGGTTGTAGCCCGTTTAAACCCTTTAATCTAAATGGTGACGGTTCACACAAAACCTCTACCTTCTCCTTTTCTTTTAAGGCTTCGAATGCATCCCTAGTGATCATAGAAACAGGTGCGGCCGTATCTAAAATAGCTGTTACGTCGATTCCTTTTTTATTCTCCTCAAAAGCGATCGTTATTTTACATCCATATTGCTCATCTCTTGGTGACACTTCCATCGATCTTTCAGAGGAACCCGACAACTCGGTTTCTGCTTGTGCTACCTTCTTTGGTTTAGGTCGAACAGCCACTTGGGAAGGTAAAGAAGTTACCTTTTCCTCTATTTTCTCAGTTATTGTTTCCTGATTTTCTTCTGTCTCTTTTTTCACACTTTTTGGAACCAACTCTGGCGCCTTCAGTTCTTTGGCCGAAGCCTCGACTTTTGCTCTGATATCAGTTACAGCTAGCACTGAAATCTCTTCCATGTCTTCTGAATCCTCTTCCATATCTTCTGTATCCTCCTCCACATCTTCTGGACCTTCCTCCGCCAAGTTGGATAGGAGTGGAATTTCTCTTTCCAATTCTATCACCTTTTGTAGCACAAATTCTGTATCTGAACTTGAATCAAAGCTCCTTAGAATTGCTCTCCTTAGTAAAGAGTCATTTTGTTGAGAATCGATGTATTCCAGAATTTTCGTTATTAACATGTAATTAACCTTATGTTTCTCGAACAAGCTCCCTAGGGGTTCAATTAGAGCTAGATTTTGATAGGTATCTATTAAGCGTTTTATTTCCTGTATAAATACAGTGAATGGAATGCCTCTAACTC
>JABUQX010010967.1:32500-34925 GCA_015478945.1 Trachelipus rathkii
GTTTTCATTTCTGGGTCTAACGAAACTTTTTTTGATCCTAGAGCACGCCGGAAATAATTTTTTCTGCGAATGGTTTCCGCAATTTGCTAAGTACTTTAAAGGTTTGGTAATTACTTTCCAGGTAAGGTTTCCACCTTTCAGTGGAAAACCAGCAATCTTTCCTTCCCATTAGGCCCATCAAAACTCGTTTCTCCCCAGAAAACCTCTCCCCAGAAGGATCGTGCTTTTTCTAGGCCGCATGAGATTCCCAACCGTTTGGTTCCCCCAAGAAAGTAATACAAACAAAAAGGAAAGGATCGGGTTGCCTAGCCCCCCTGCCTCAAATATAACCATGGCCCGAAAAAAAAAAATCTTTCATTTGTCCCTGACCGCGACGCACATCAATCTTTCCTTTTGGTAAACCAAAGAACTGGAAAATTGTAAAGTTTTATTAAATGAAGTTTAACTATTAATTTGGGCATAAAGAAATTTTTGAAAAGGAGCTTCAAAAACGGAAAACTAAAGGACTGGTATGGTCCAAACCTTTTCTTCAGCCCCTGTTGGGGATGGAGAATATAGCATCATCCTGGAAAGAAGGTTGTTGAATGAGGAATATCTTAACTTTCATCAATCTTTGCCAGAAAAATTAATTTGCTGAATTAGGAAGTTTTTCTCACATAACTCTTAAACTCCACAATTAAACACCACCTTTTAAATTTTTTTTTTAATCATTTCTAAAGAGTTAATTACAGTTCTTCTTCAAAGTTAAGGTTTTTAGAGGTATCAATTTTTCTCTTAAGTGTTATTCAATAATCTTATTTCTAATATTTTTTAAACTTATTTTTTGATATACACATGATTCAATTCAAATTAGATCATTTCCATGATCTTCGATATGGACCAGTTTTTTATTCACTTTGGTTCAGTCATTTTTCTACCTTTTCGTCTTTTATTCCCATCCTTATAGGAATTAAAGAATAACTCCACCACCTATTAAATTTTTCCAAGAAAGTTTGCGCGGTAATTAAAAAGGGGGGAAACCCGTTTTTCCCCGTAGGTCCGACACGCAATTTTGCCAAGTCCATTGTCCAAGCCATCTGACCTTTGGTTAATTTCCTTGGTTTCCTTAAACTTATCTTCTTCTTTTGATCTTAATTTATGTTTTTTCATTTTTTTTCCTTTTTAAAAAATCAATTTTTTTTGTTTTTTTGCTGTTGCTTTTTTTTTTTATTTTAATTTCATTTAATAATTTTTTTTTTAATTTATTAATATTATTTAATTATTATTATTATTATTAATTTAATAATTAAAATTTATTTTAATTATTAATTAAATTTATTAATTATTAAATAATTATTCTTTGATTCATTGATAATTATTTATTATTGTTTGTTGTTGTTTTTTTGGTTTTTGTTTGTTGTTGTTTTGGTTGTTGTTTGTTGTTGTTTTTTTTGGTTGTTGTTGTTTTTGTTGTTGTTGTTGGTTTGTTGTTTTTTGTTTTGGTTTTTGTTTTGATGGTTGTTGTTGTTGTTGTTTTTTGTTTTTGTTGTTGGTTTTTGTTTTGTTTGTTGTTTCATTTGTTTTTGTTGGTTCTTTTGTTTTGTTTGTTGGTTGTGGTTCCTTTTCCTTCTTTTTTTTTTTTTTTCTTCTCTTTCCTATTTGTTTTTTTATATTATTTTTTAAATTATTATTATTATTTCTAAATTATTTATGATTAAAATTAATTACATGATTAGCAAATATTAGTAATTATTATTTTATTATTATTATTAATTAATTAATTAATAAAAGGAAGTAACTAAAAACTAAAGAAAAAGCAAAGTATTTCATTACTAATTATTATTATTAATCTTCTCTTCCTTTATCTAATTAATCTTCTATTCTATCCCTAATCTATCTTTCTTCTATTTACCTATCCTATTATCCTAGCAAATCATTTTTAATCAGTCCCCCCAATCCATTAACTTAATCGATCTTATCTATCTTAATCTAGCTTATCGGTTTTTTTAACTAACCAATCTATTCCTACTTATCTAAATTACTTACCTTACCTATTCATCTAATGATAATTTTCATTAAAATAAGTGAACCATAGTTCCGGTGGATCATTACCAAACAGCTTTGAAAATCTCGCTATCGAACCATTGGGTTGAAAACAACTTTGTTATAAAAAAAAAAAAAAAAAAAAAAAAAAAAAAAAAAAAAAAAAAAAAAAAAAAAAAAAAAATAACTAATAATAAATAAATAAAATAAATAAATAATTAAATAAATATATATATATATAATATATTTAGTTTATATGTAATATATTATATATATATATATATAATTAATATAATATATTTATATATATATATATAATATATATAATATTCCATATACATATGGTAATAATAAATTAATAATTATATATATATATATATTATATATATATATATATTATATA
>JABUQX010010968.1:0-42500 GCA_015478945.1 Trachelipus rathkii
ATAATGGGAGTGAATGACGGGGTTTTGTGAAGAGGCATGATAGTGGGAGAGACCCAGGGGACAAACCTTAACATTGGGGAGATACCACAGTGGGAGTGAAGCCCTATTATGGATTTTTTGGTGCGTCGGACTCGCACATAACGGTATGAGTGAAGGGTAGGGAGGGCTTTCCTTTCGACTTACATCACGTTTTACTTAATTAACTATTCGGTTACTGCTACTGAATAAAAGGAGATATTCATAAGGGTATTTGGGAATAAGTAAGTGTTGCTTAAGTATAGTTGAGAAGGTTCTATTGTGAGTGGAAGAGTATAAGCATCGGTGAGAACGTTTAAATGTACGTTGTACGTTGGTGGTCTCACCAGCTCAACGGAATTGCGTGGTATTGGGCTCTTTTAGATGAAATAGTATGGTCATTACTGTAATGTCTATGAGACAGGGTGGAAAAAAAACCAATGGTTTAAAAAACAAGCAAACTAAAAACCATGATTTTTTGGGGGTTTATTTGCTTTTTTGCCTTCAAAATCAAAATTTTAATTTTTGTTACTATATGGTATTAACATAATTTACATTAATGCTTTAGGAAGTTTTTAGGACAAAGTATATAATTATATTAAGCACTTTAAAGAAGGGTTGGCACGAAAAAAATCAACTAATTTAAATCATCTAAATCCTAACTGATTTTTCTGTACTTCCTAATATATAGGCACTCTAGTAATATATATATATATGTCACTATTTTAAATTCATTACTAAAACGCTTAAATAGGTATATGAAATAGATACATTTATATTTAAGTCATAAAGAATACCAATGTTATGGCAAATATATAAAAATCATATGTGTATCGATGCTATAAAAAAAAGATTAATATGAGAATGAAATAAATGTCTATATATTATATACTAAATAGCTAAAATATAATAACGCTTTATGTAGGGTGATTTCATGTGATATATGAGTATAATAAATATAATTGAGAAAATTATACATACTCTATTTAAATATAATTATAATAATCATTATTACTATGAATAATATCCTCATACTTATCTTGATAGTAAGCTCAAAGTTTTTTATATGTTAGATTTATCAACACAATATACTAAAGAACAAAGTATTATTATAAACATGATTATACCTAATTATATATATATATTAATTATATATATTTATGCGTTGGCATTGATTAAGTAATCAGACTTTCAAATTACCGTTAAACTATAAGTTACTCACTATTTAATTTTACGTTAATACAATATATTATACATTATATACTCATATATATATATTATATTTATAATATCCTAAAAATACATTAAAATTAGAAAAATGAGTAAGAAAAAAAAAATAATAAAAACAGGAAGAATATAAAAAAATCATCTCCCGATACCAAGCTAAATTTAGGATACCTTAGCAAGCTGGAAGTAATATATTTAATATATTATTCACTACACTAGTTACTCAAAAGATATCTCATAGGTACGCTCCTGCAGAATGGAATAGGATCCACTTAACTACATGTATAAGCGTTAACAAGTTTTGGCAGAAATTGACTAGACAAATCTCTGCTACTTTTCGAGAAAGGGAATAACATGGATTGAGAGTTATATAAGATAGTAAGATTTAAAGTGAAGTAAAGGAGGGCATAACTGAGAGTCTGATAATTCTGTTGAAAGAGAATATATCTGGAAATATGAACGCATCAACAAGAAAAACGATACTTCACTCTACGCACCTTTCACTCACACAATCTAATCCATTCTCAATTCATCTCATCAATCCAGATGGCTCTTCGATACGTTTCTTGATGTTCCTTGTGCCAAATGTCAATGGCTCGAGAGAAACAAAGTGTAGAGGGGGCGGACACGGTTATCAGGAGGTTGTGTTGAAAAAACGTTCTCGTTCTCCCTATCACTACATCGCTAATTTTTCATGCTTCAGGGTTATGAAAAGTGCGTATAGAGCACACGGTATAAGCATATATCTAAAATTAAACTCAGTCAGAGACTCATAGCGGAGCTCTTATGAGGCAAGCTGAAGATGCCGTCTCGTATATAACACCTGCTCCTTGGCTTCCTCCCTGCTGACCAAATCCGTTTCTTGCTTCTTTGTCCAAAAACTATGCTATCGAATCTTGTGTATGACATCCTATGCTATATCCCTTCACTGTCTTATTATATAAATTTGTGATACTCCAACGTTTTCGAGTAGTCTGAATAATATCGGTTGAGACTGAAATTTCTATAATTTAAACTGAAAAGTCCTAATATTTGTACGTTGGGACCTCTACTTTATTTCGCTCTAACTCTCCATAACCTCTGAGGAATACGATTCATGGCATTCCTACTTTCTACTAATTCTCAGCTCTCAGGTGGCCTATGCCTTTGTTAGCCTGTGATTACATTTGATCCGGTGATGGGCCCTCCTGAATCTATGAACGTTAGGTAAGAGCTGGTAGTGAGCGCGCGGATGGGCATCCTCCCCGAGTTTTGTAGAGTAAGATATGGTGCATTTCCAGTGCATATCCTGCCCCTCGTTCAACTAGGTAAATAAGGATCGTAAGTACTATGTACCAGAACCTAGTAAAGCAGCTTTCCCTCGTATTGGAAGCACAGAAAACAAGACCGAACAGTAAATATACCAGATATTCCAAGGAAGCTCTGCGCTTCTCTTCGAGTATATCCTATACGGTTAACATTATCTAAAGCTGGACTTAATCTCCTCCTACTTGATTCATTTTTGTCTATATAAGTATTCTCTCTGAAACCATATACACTTTCTACTCAACTCTCCACTTCTTAGACCATTCTGAATAACTCAGTTCCACTGATCGCCATATGCGCGCTTCGAGAGCGCTCGAAGCTCTTAGCTTGCGAAGACTATAAACATATACATAGTTCTAACCTCAGATTATCATAGAGTTTTTTCGGCTCTTACGCGAACTACAGGGTAGACTTGCGTGGCATTTGGCGTTAATTGAGAGAATACTCCCAATCTAGTCATTCTGACCCAGAGATATAAATGGCTAACCGTGGGTACAAGCTTGGGGAAAGAGGTAGGGTGCTTTTCTCTGAGTTCGAGAGCTCTACAACACCTTTTGGGTTTCCCTCTTCTGCTCTTGTTTATTATCGCTGTATCTTTTAATTCAAATCCGGCTCGGGCACCAATATTCCACATGTTATTGGCACTCGCGGGGGCTGTTACGGGGAGCGAACTAGACATCCTAGTCATTGCTGTTTTCTGTCAATAATGTTCCTCAGGTTTCCTGTCTTATCTCGCTGACTGCCTCTATTCCTACTTTCTTCTATCAATTAAAATAGAAATTATAATAGCTCACCACTACTGCATCGCTTACATAACTCATAATTTAACTCAATAATGCCGAATGACACTCTCTCGACAAACACCCTTTCTCATATTTCTCTTTCATACTCAAATTCCAAAATTTCTTTCTGCTACACATCTTTTAATACTACGAAGTTTTGCATCATCGATACATATATTCGTTTAATCACCAGAATCTGCTCATTAAACTCTGCTGATTACATTAAGATCCTGGAGATATGAATTTTCCGGAGATGGTGTGGTTCTAACCTTTGTGGCGAACATTATTTTTTTCGTAAGATCATTGGACTGGAGGAATTTCGATTTGTGCCTCCAAATGATACCAATTCTGCTATAAATAACTCACATCACAAGTTCTACAGTTTTCTCCATTGACTCCACCAATACAGGGTCCTACTGAGCAGGCCATGTATTGGAGTACTGATCCGAACATATCGGACGGAGTTGGGTTATCTGGTTTCACCCGGTCATAATTTGAGAACACGCGCGTTACTGAGTCAAAGGCCAAAGGCTTTATATACATTTGTTTATGTACTTTGCCATGCTTCATTTATGATCCCTTCGGTCATGTTATATACGTTTAACCGATTATATTGCTAAAATTTTTTAATCCTTTCCCTATCTATGTTAGAGCTCGAGAGCTTCAATAACTCCCAAATTTACAACTCTACTCATATTAGAGTTTCCGCAGTGCAGGCTGTCGCACGTAGAGGAAACTTAATCAGCTATGCGTATCGACATCCAATAAAGGAAAACTAACCTTTTATTAACCATTCCTTTTTTCGTAGCACAATATGGGAAGACATTGAGTAATATCTGTCTTAACACAAGATAGTTAAAAAATATATATGTCTGTATTGTATCTATGTTGTATAAAACATCTCATGGAGCTTAGTTTCTTTAAAATCCAACAACCTCATCTGTTTTACATAGTGAGATTTACTACGTCACATCTTCTGTCTATTTCCTGACTGAAATATATTAATAATCCTCTTATAATCACTTTAAAGTACCTGAGTCTGTGTCATAAATATATGACGTAATTTGCGCTTGAGATGAGGTGTAAACTTTTTAGCAAGTACGTAAACTATTACCCCTATCCTTAAAAAGGGCCTACTAAAAACCTGTTAGAATCGGTGAGGTTGATACATAAGAGTAAAAAAAAAATCCTTGGGTAAGAAGTCATGTGAGTGAGCATAATGAACTGTAAATCTTCTACTCTCAACCCCATCAAAAACATCTATTCCGATCATTATTACCAGAAAGTCGCACTTCTCTATCACATTATACCTATTATATCACTCAGATTAGGTACAATTAGAATGTCGCAACGCACATCACAAATTTTGACCTTATTATCTACAAAACTCTATAAATTTAAAACCTTATATATAAATTTACTAGTACTTATAAATCACATCACAACTAACAAAATTATACCATAAAGCTCTCTAACCACAAGTCACTCATTATCATAAGAATTTGCAAATCCTTCTATCCCCAGAATTAAATTTACCTTTCTACATACCTAACTACAAATATTACATATATTATCATATACAACATCAACCACCCATCTTAACTGCTTTATTTCATCTTGTTTCAGTCACAGCGAGCACATAAATCAAATTTGCCCTTTTCTGAATTACATCCATCACTATATATCATTCCTCATAACATTTAACTTCCTTATACTGTCACATATTTCTGGAACCTACAATTCTTACATTATAATCCGCCAAAAGTAATAGAAGGTACCCATTTATACGGCGACCATATAACGACCTTCTTCCAGAGTCATGTAGCATTCCTATGACAAAAAGATTAAGTTGAGTATTAGTGTAGGCAGTCAACGTAAGCCTAACTACCACCGTACCCTAATTTACGCATTCTATACGACAAGCAGTATAACAATACTGAAATGTTGGGACATAAATTTTTAATTCTTCCCCACACTATAAGAGGATTAATAAGAGGTAATTAAGAGGTATGTCTGAAGATAGATGTTGTCCTAGAAGAGGGGTGTGGATATAAGTATGTACGTATACATGAATATATATGTGGATATAATAAGGTTAGCGTTGTTATTCCAATATTTATGTTCACTGGAGGATTGAAGTGTTTGAGATTATATCCGAAACGCAGAATAACAGAAGGCTGAAACTTATAATATAATTGTTGAAGATATATGAAATATACCATTAATATATATATATATATATTATATATATAATAATATTTAGAAAACTAGGAGGTGCGAAGAGGAGAGATGAGAGAGAGAGAAAGCAAATGGGGTGATCTGAAAATAAAAAGAAAATGAAAGATAGTAAGATAATATACTATTTATATATATAGAGATAGATAGAGGATGAGATAGAAGTATAGATATATAGAGAGAGAGAGAGACGATAAAGAGATATAGTGAGATGAGAGAGATAAGAGACGATAGATGAATAGTATAGATAGTGTATATTATAGAGATAATATAAGTGAGATAGTAATATAATGAGAGAGATGAAGAGAGTAGTAGATAGAGATATAGATAAATAATATATATAGATATATAGATAGATATGATAATAGTAAGGATAGAGTGGAGAGAGTTTATATTATAGTATATATTATAATATAATATTATCACTATATAAAAATTTATTATTATATAAACTATATATATTATTATAGTAATAAGTATATAATATACCTATATAATATATATTATATATATATATATGATTATTATTATTGAGTTTTTAATATTATCCAAAATTCTTAAATATTTGTTATATTTTCGTGTTAAAATTAATCGGCAAAAATTGACGTTGACGATCGACGATGACGATGACGATGACGATGACGATTGAAAAAAATATGCCGATTTTTGCCGATGACGATGACGATTAATCGTCCCATCACAAATATATATATATATTATATATATATAAATATTATATATATATATATATATATATATTATATATATATAGTAATATATAATATTTATATATATTATGGTATATATATATATAAGGTATTATATATTATAATAATATAGAAGCGTTAAATATAGTGAGGTATATATAAAATAATATAAGTATTACAAATAAGTATTTGGGATTCATATTATAATATATATATATAGATATATATATATATTATATAGTCAGGGGCATATAAATTTAATTTAAAAGTTATATTATATATATATACTACTATATACTGAATATACGTAATAGGTATATATATTTTTATATTTATAAGTAGAGTGTATTATATATTATATATATAAAGATATAGGTACTGTGATATATTATTATTGTGAGTATTACTACCTATATATATATATAATATACTATATATATATATATTGTATATATATACTGTTTATATTTTTCAGATTACCATTCAAATTAAAAAAGAAACAAAAAAATTTTTATTTGAGTTTCCCCAAGTAGAAACTCACAAGAATAATGTAAGAGATTTTAGTACCTTGCCAGAGTTGCGATGTAAAATAACTCAATTTACATGTTATTTTTATTTATTCTTTAAAAAATTTTTGTTTTAACTACTCTATGAGTTTTCTATGTTCTAAGTGATAGTAGCCTATTTATCAATACTGTCTTACCACTTTTATATAAACCTCTTTCTAAACGCTCTATTGATAACTCTGCTCCCCTATTTCTACGTATATCTACCAAAATATATATAATTAGAAACTAGGTATGTATATTGAGTACAAATTATATTAAAATATTATAAATGTTAAAGCATAAATTCACTTAAGAATTATTTTGTAGATTATTAATGCTTGAATTAATATAGTATATATATAGTAAATACTTAATATATTTATTAAGTATATATATATGAATATCATCATAATTTATAGTGGAATAGAAAGGTATAATATAAATATATATATATATATATTATATCATTTATATATATATATATATATAATAGGATATAATAGTATATATATAATAGAAAGTAATTATTTAAGAAATCTGGTAATACGTATATATATATATATTATATATATATATATGTTGATGGACTGGATGTCAAAATTTGACTGTTTGCGGATGCGATGTGGATTAGCGGATGCGGACCTGCTTAGAACAAGGATGAGGATGCGGATGCAGATGGGCGGATGCAGTGATCTTAAAGTAGATGGAGAGATGTGGATGCGGATCATGATATTTACTCTTTGAAAGTTTTAATTCTTCTAAAATTTATAAATAATATAATTATATAAATATATATATTATATATTATATATTATATGTTATTATATTATATAATATATATATATAATAAATATATATAATAAATATATTTATATATATATATATATATATATAATATATATATTATAAGGTATATAATATTTAGGTTATTATAAATTTATCTATATAGAGGTGGTTATGCTATAACTATATAAAGTATTATATTATTATATATATTATATATATTAATTATTAATAATGATATGATAAATATTATAGTGATATCATTATATAATATGATAATATAAGACTTAAAATAGGTTACTATAATATTATAACTTTAACATAGTTAATATAATTATTATACTTAATTATATATACATATATAATATTATATAATTTATATAGATTATAATTATATATTATACTATCACTAGGAGTGAATTATTTGAGTGATACTAATTTTAATACGTATATTGAAAAAAAAAGTATTATGACAAGTGGCAACTCTAGATACACACTGAGGGCAAGCGATTGCAAGGAGGGGGTGTTGTTACACCATATAATATTCATTCAACTAACAACAAACTAGAGCGTCAGTTGACGCAAGACGACTAGGGCTTTAAGTGATTGGAAGGGATATTAATTATCATACAGCAGGAAACAATAGAGGAATGTATGAAGGAGAATACTATCTGAACGATAGGTGTGTGCTAGGAAATAAAGAAGGAAGCACCTGCAGCGGAACAAGCCTGGAATATACCAAATCATTACACAAAACTCATACGTCCAAACACAAGCCGACCCCTTGTTGGAGCGAGGGCTTTTCGTCAAAAGGTCCGTAGTACGCGAGTGATAAGCTCCCCTCGAGCAACTGTTGGCCCCGCTGCCGTGGTACACCTTAAAATAAAAAAACGCAGATAAAGCACCGAACATGCGGCGCCAGATAATTTAAAGGGTCAAAGTGAACTGGGAAAGTTGCAGAACATGTTTATAAAGCTTATATTGGCAACTTTGACCTCGACCTTATCCTAACAAGCCAGTGAACCAGGGCCCCACCTGAATATGATTACAGCTAACTGGCCCATACATAGCGGGAGAAGGGCTTCCTGTGTGAGATAAGCTTGGAGATTACTGAAAGTAAATAGAGCGAAAAAAAGTTCGCAGCCCTAAGCAGAGCTCACCAAGTTTTCTTTGAGACCGGCCCTTGCAACCACTGTTGTGATTGTGAAGTTTCTTAGACATCTCTGGTTTTTGTTTATGTTAAGAAAGTCCTTGATTAGTTTTATATAATAAATGGTATATTTGTAATCCGTATGGAGAGAGATAGGTATAAAGTTTGGAAGGGTGTCTTAGAGAGGGAGAAATGTAGATAGAAGTTGGGTTTTTTTAAAGAATTGAATTTCACAAGGTTGAGTAGACCGACCACACCCGAAAATTCTATCCAGATCAGCGAGAATAGAGAATCAGGAAAAAGAATTTAAGGGTTACGAAGATAGGCGATAAAAGTTCTAGAAGTTAAAAGATGGGAGCAGAATTGAATAGAGATCTTGAAGAATGCAAGGGTCGAGTCATCGGCACTCACGAGATTGGATAGAATGGGAAATGCGTCGGCGTTGTAAAGATTTCATTAAATGTTAGAAAACAGTAGGAAATAAGTAGGAGAATAGACAGAACCCAGCCTGAGGATACTATCCGGAACCAACTTTTGACAGTACAAAAGAAGTCGCCCATCAACAACAGCCAGCTATATATTTTTATAGTGTATTTGACAAGAAAAACCTAGACATACAAAGTAAAGTCATATGTAGATAGAGGAAATCCTAGGAGGGGAGCTTCGGGAAGAAGTGAGACTTGCGTAAGTCTATACCGCTGTACATTGCCCTTGGATTATGTCAAGCCCGCCCTATCCAAATGTCTCTCCGTAGTTGTACATTTGAGTTGGAGGAAAAACTCATAAAATTCTATATATAGCATGAAACACGCTCATATCGTCAGTTCAGACCTCGAGTTCTCCGCGGAAAAGGACCTGAATGGGGCGATCCGGAAGAAGTGAATTGTATGACTGCCAGATGTGATCTTATAGATATGAGAGTTGATAAGGTGTTTTTAATTGACGATCTTAGCTAGGAACTAAGTGAGGTAGCTAAGGTGCGATAGTTTATAGAATAGGATCTTGAGCGGTTTCCTCTCTTTTTTCCGCGAACAGGTTGGACATGTTCGTGCTTCCAACACTGAGGAAAGGCTATTAGTATTGAGACATAGATGAATATCACGTTGAACAAGGGGCGGGGTGTGCACGCCTACGAAAATATATATAAAGAGGCATGGATGAATTTCGGGCCACCCGCCTTCTAACGTTCACAGATATATATAGTCAGGAAGGCCCATGCAACCCATCCAATTAATTCACATCGGCAATCGACAGATGGCGGCTCAGGGACAGAAGAAACTACTTTTCTACATCTAAAAGACGGAGAAGGAGGAGGAGGAGGTGGAAGGAGGAGGAGATTGCCCCAAGCAATCGTCAATAGGTTGAGTTTAGATGGAAAAATAGGAGGCCGAGAGATTTTCCTTTTCAGTTGAAAAATTACGCCAACAAGAACCCATCTAAAAGCAAATAAGAAGGAAAAGACAGATATGCAGAAGTTGTAAGAGATGTTTTTTGAGAGGTCAAGAGGGAATCTCAGAAAGATCTTCATGCAGTGGAGAATCAAAGGGAGGTTAGCGCACTTCTTCAAGTTTTGTATATGAATGAAAGCGCGTGCTTTTGCTCGAGTTCGGCAAAGTATGTATACCTCTTTGCAATTAGAGATGCCTAGCTGGGAAATAGTAAATTAGACAAGATGATTAAATGTAGTAAGATGAGAAATTTTATCCCACACTTCTCTACTCCTCATTAGATAAATCGCAATACTTGGTCTCTCTTAGGCCTAAGAATGACCCAGAGAGCAAAAGCACGGTCGAACCATAGATTATGAGGAGAGAAAAGATTTTTTAGTCGAAGAAGGAATGACCTGCTCATCACATCAAACGATTACAGCTCCCATCTTTATCGGCAGAAAGCCGAAGCGTCACCAGAGTCAAAGCACTCAATTCCAATATTAGCCTAGATAAGAAGGCGACGCAAGGCCCCACACATCGAGCCTGCGATCTAAAGAATGTGACAGAAAAACGTAGTAATATTAACGATCATATTATTTATAATATTTCTACTGAATATATAATTATAAGAGGTATAATAATATTAATATTTATTAATAATATAATAGGGTTTTATAAATAATATATATAATAATAATAGATAATATAATAGTGTTTGTTATTAATATATAAGTATAAAATATAATTAATTATTATTTGGTAGAAATATATATATATATTATTAAAAGTATATATAAAATTATCTTATTTATTTTGTGAGAATTTATTTTTATTTCTATTACTATTTATTATATTTATACTCGACAATCGAAATTCACAAAAAATTGAAGAAAGAAACAATTCCTATAAAGATGCCAAAACAAACTATTCTATTTTTATGCATTTAATCAAATGTATAAAACATCCTCAACATCCTCATTTTTTCAAAGAGGATGCGGAATGTCGGATTGCGCGAATGTTGCGCATGTGCCGTTATCCGTCGTGAGATTTTTGTCTGGGTATTGTCGGATGTTGCTGCGTGATTTTGCACGGATAGATTGGTATTGGTACAAATTTTATAGGTGTCGGATTTGTTATATAGCACCAATATGGTGCGGATGTCGGCAGGTATTAGATCGTGATGTACGTATCTGTATCCATTTACACTAAATAGAATCTATAATACTAGGATTATATTATATAAATAGTAAAACAGATATTCACCAGATTTAATATATATACTCACATAAAAATATATATAATTATAATATTATATATATATTATATATATTAATTATATATATATATAATATATAAATATATATATATTATTAATATTATTAATATATTATATAAATAATATATATTAATTATATATATGTTGTATAATATATTAATATTAATATATATATTATATTATTAATATATATTAATATATATATTAATATATATATATATTTAAATATATATATATTATATATAAATATATATATTATATAATTAATATATATATATATATTAATAATATATAATATATATATATATTTTATAAATATATTATAATATATATATATTATATATATATATAATATATATTATATTAATATATATATATAAATTTAGTTAAACTTGTGTTTTTATACTTTAGTATATTAATTAGTATAAGTTATGGTCATTAAAATTAAATTCTATATAATATAATTAATTTATTATTTCTTACTCAAATTAACGGTATTATAAAAATATATAACTCGTATTAGCAATTTTAATTGCAATAAACCTTGATAATTTACATATAAACATATTCATTTGATTTTTTTATTTTATTGCGTGGTCGGTAGAGATTCTCTTGCTGAAATTCATGGTTTGTCCAAACGCTATTTGCATCTAAAGAAGTAAATGGTCTAAAAGCTCCTAGGGGAGAATATTCACTCCGAGGGTCCATGGTCCAAACTAATTTTCACACAGTGTGATACATCTAACTAGGTGTGACCACATAACAAAACTATAGCTGGAGGTACATGCTAACCATACTACCAGTTTGTCAGTCATAACATGCTGTTGAATTTACATGCTTTCCTAACTTTTTACCACCTAAAATATAAACTAATCTAAAACCAAGCCAATTTGGACTTAGCTGTGAGAATATTGATCAGGGGGCTATCTAAAACTGCATTTACAATCTAGTCCCGCGACAATTATCATTAATTTTTGTAGTTTCAATATATCTATTTATTTTAAATTTTCTCACAGGAAAAAACATAACATTTTTTTACTATTTGAATATTCTGCAATATAAATTAATACACTACTAAAATAAAAATATTAAAAGATCATGTTTAGATTCCCTTTTATAACATCATATTTGATTCCTTTAACTGTAAGGTTTAAGCTAGTCTTAACTTTATTATGGCATCCTACCATTAGCATTAAACTATAAGTAAAACCTTAACATAATTTAAGTCCATAGAGTCTAAATCTTATTATTATAAATATAATTGGAACAACAGTTAAAGGGAAGGCGTTTGAGGTGTTCTATGATTACTTCACTTCACTTTATTCTAGCAACCAATGACTTATTAACCATTATTTGATATAAACACACTGTCTTCTATTCCATAAACGGGTATAAGGGTCACAATTTTTGCTTCAGGCTTAAGCCCAATTATTTTTCACCCCTACCTTAAAATAAAAATGAACATAATAATATTTAAATTTTCAGGTACAATTTATTGATTAGAGAAAAAGATAATCTTTTTATCTGACCTTACTAAATAACGTGGTTTTTTACGAGTGATTTATTTTTTTGATGTCTGCCAAGTCAATAGTTTTTTGGATAATTTTCATTTTATTTCAAAACCAATGTTTCTGATATTTTTAGACAGACCTATCAACTACGCTACAGATATATATATAATGTCGTTAAAAATGGCTTCAAACTTGAATATGCACAGATGGGTCCATTACCTACAAACCTAAAAAATACACGAAGTAGTTTTTTTAATTTTTTTGACATCGCTATGTGATCAGCTCACCAATGTCAAAATTCAAAACCCACTTTTATTTTGGTTTTTTAAAAAATCGAAAATTTGGGACAGGGGATTTTTTTATCACATTGCCTGCATTAAGATGCAAAAGTTATTTAATATTCTAGAAAATTTGTTCAAAGAAAGTGAAAACCACAATAGTATATATAAATAGCCTAATATCATGATGAGGAAAAATTATCATTGTTAAAACAAAGATCGTGCATTATGCTGCTTGAAAATTTAACCTTTCAGGAATCAGAGTCTTTGTAGGTCAAGGTATTGGAGAAAAAAAATGTATTCAAACAAATTAAATTAATCAATTTAATTAAAAAATAAACATTGGGTTTTTTTTTTTAAATTTTTTTAGATGCTCTAGCCTGCATTTGTTAAATATTAATTTATTATAACACAATCCAAAATACACTACCTCAACCATTGCGTTATAGCTTAGGCTGAAGGACCCATCTTAAGCTATAATTTCGAGAGATTATTAGTGTCTTTCGATAAAGTGATAGGTAGAGCATTGAGAAAGCTAAAAATGTCAAAACAATAAAAACTTATTTAGAATTAAATGAAAAATAAACCAATCAATGACTAACAAGAACATGGCAAAAAAAAAACACGTCGGATTAACCGACGTTTTTAGAGTACCAGATAAAGCATTGCAGAGTATTTTTTCCTCTCTTTTTCCTTCCATGCAAGAATGGTTGCTCACACAGGAAGTTGTAAGCAAGTATTAATGTCTATTTTTAAGGGGGGTGTGAATTGGGATAAACTCGAAGCAAAATTCTGGACCTTCTTCCCGCTTAATCCAACCATGTTCAAACCTCCACCTATATCTATATCATTGTGGTTCGGGTTGCTGATCTTATATAACAGAATTCCTGGGATCGAAACCTCTATTGGTTCGTGTGATATTTGGGTACAGGAGTTCTGCAATCTCCATTCCCAACCCTGAAGAAAGCCCAAAGTTGGAGGGACATGCCACAGACCAATTTTCTTCTTTAAATGTCATCCAATACCACATGTACACACTCTCAACTGGGATGAAAATAGAGTGTGGTCTGGCGCGCTTCTCCCTGGTGTCTGCGGAGAGTCGCAGCCGTTGTATTATACTTGCAGTTGTGAGACTATACTACCAAAATCGTTCGCACCACGCGGATCGCTTGTTAAAACTGGCATCATGACATCCGAGAAGCCTCCTAAATGGTGGGAAATAATTTTTTTTTTTTTTTTCGGTGAAAGCTTTATTGACACATATCAGCTCACTCGCTCGGTTCTTAAGGTAACACCTTTATTAAAATGCCATATTTCAGACAGATCCATCTAGATTTGGTGCTCTTCTGCTCTATCATGTCACTTTACCCTGGCTTCAAGAACTGTTCCGAAGACAGTGTTTCAAAGTTGTAATATTATTTTGCTTCGATTCAAAACATCGTTACTTCTAATCACCAGTGAGCGGTTAAATTTTCTTACTCAATGTTGATGACCTTTGAGCTATATACTCCAAAGCCGCAGGGTGCCAGGCGTGTCATTTCCTTGAAAGAGGAGTCAACGGGTAGCTAGATTGAGAATATTTCACAAGTGATGAGAGTTCCATGGTGTCCATTTCTCACACCATCATAAATTCCTTCAGCAGTCATACGTATTTAGGAGAAAAGGGAGCCGAAGAACAAGTGTAAACCCTTCCCTCTCCCGCGAACCTAACCTTATATGGTTCACCCATTCCAATAACTTCACACAAGTTAAATTTCAAGGACTCATTCTAGGTGACCACTTAACATACCGGGCAAAGCGCACAGGGAAATTAGTTTAAATCCTGAAAACGCTTATGTCATCCGCGCCTTTGCTATTGACCTATTACGGTCCATCTGGATCAAAATATTTTGGGGTGCTTGATCGCCTAGTCCCATTTACGTCCTTCACACCGCCCTAACGATTCGTCAGCTGGACTATCGCGGCGTAGTATAGTCTAGATCAGTGCCTCCCCAAACTCTACATATACCCTGTTAGATCTCATACAAGTGAAGGCGATCCGTATCTTCCTTGGACCTTCCGATCCGATGCACCGGACAGGAGAGATCGTTCCGAAAGTATGAAATCCGAGGTGATGTATTCATCCTCTTCACTGGGAATACATCATGTGCACAAGTCTATCTTCGCTTTCAAACCCCAATACCAATTGCTTCTAAACCGAATTCTCTGGGAGAGATAACTCTCATAATGACAATATTGTTACCTTTATCCATTGTTATTTATTGTTACACACTACTTAACACCCATACATATGAAAAATTAACTTGCAAAAAAAATGCTTGGCGTTCTCTATTATGACGATAGGGTATACACTTTGGCTATTCTCTGCTCCCACCATTTGCCCGTGTCCTGCCTGCCCTCTCTCTCTATATCTAGCCACCCTGCTGCCTCTAGCCACCCTGCTTGCTTGTTAAAGGCATCTCTTCTATCCATCAGTCCTCAGGTTTTTCACATCGTGGATTTTACTCTCCAGTGTTTTTACTGACGGCTTAAAACAGAGACGGTGCGTATTTGCGTCTGCTGTAGTAGTGGTCCTAATAGCGTAAGGCTATCTCACCAATTAACCACCTTACCCCTTATAGCTATAAATATTTTATAGCAGAATTAATGGCTTAAATGAATGACCCAAACTGTATTTCCTCGTTAAATCGAATTGTATTAAGTTCTCACTCTATAATTATTTTTTCATCTTATTACAGACTTCTCCCAGAACGCTCCGGTCCAATGGCTCATCTAAATTATGTTATTAAAGCCTCTTATAGCTTTAAAACACTCAGTGGTAATCCGATGGAATTAGCAATTTTCTTCTGCTCGCTCTATCTCTCTGTAAGAAGGCAATATCATACTATGTTGGGCCTCTCTATCCGTATTCGGTGGAAAAGTCTGTATTTCTTGGAGAAGAAAATACAATTTAGAACAAGAAAGGGGAAGAAAATAAGAGACCAAATACTAAATATCACTGTTCAGTAACAACTTTGTTTTCTTATTGGCAGGTACCTTTTCATACAAATTTCATTCCCAGATTCCATTCGACAAATGTCGCCTCCTGATACAAGTGATTATTTAATCA
Organism: Trachelipus rathkii; assembly: GCA_015478945.1. Lineage (NCBI taxonomy): Eukaryota > Metazoa > Arthropoda > Malacostraca > Isopoda > Trachelipodidae > Trachelipus > Trachelipus rathkii. The sequence goes on from JABUQX010010968.1 coordinate 16,357, forward strand.
CTTGTGTCCCTCACGTGGATAAGGTGATTTTGAAGTCTTATATTGGCTAAAGAGTTCGAGCTTGGATTTCTAGTGGATGTCAGAACTAAGGGCGAAACTTAGAAAATATTGAGCTCAACAATTGGTGAGTGGTCTTCTTACTTCTACTAGGTCTTGTCTCGACAAACGCGTGTTGCACGAGATAGGAATAACTTGCAGCGCTCATTGCGTATGGTGTAGAGCTTACACTCAATCTATTCACTCTTCACAGCAGATGCCTACTTTCATGTCCCGGTAAACCCTCCTAACTTACTATACCATCTGCAAATTTTATTTTACGTACGCCAATTAATATAATATAAAGCTATATTCTGTTTAACTATCAATAATATTTTTATTCATTTGATATTTGGTCTTTACATTAACTGACTACTACCTTAATTCTCGCCGATTGTCATTTTTCCTACTTTATGGTCAATAACAACCTTTTTATTAAAAATAAGAATTATCTTCAATTCTTATTACTGAATTCTCACCTCTTTTAGCATTACTATTTGGACAGCTATTATTTATTCACTAAGCTTTATATAAATTTGATTTTGTTTATGAAATATTAGGATATTTATAATATAAAGACATCTTTTTTATTTAGTCTTTTTATTTTATATTTTTAATGACTTGAGATATAATTATAATATTCGTTCAATATTCAATTTCTTTGATACTTAAATTATGTATGAGCCATGGACCTACACCCTCAATAGAATTTATGATTATCTCAATACCCAGTTTTGCCCGCTTCTGTCATATCGGGCCGTCTCGGTGGTGTCCCTTATGTGAAATGTTTTAACAATAATATCAATAATACAATTATATTATATATATATATATATTATATTATATATTATAATATATATACTATACTAGGTATAATATATATATATATATATATACCTAGTATATCATCCGCAGTAATTGTCATGAAATAAAAATGATAGTATAACATTTCCCGGCTGTATATCTTTAATTTTTACCAATGGAATGAATTAGAGGGAAAACTTATTCTAAATTATACGAGTAAAAAGGATATATAATTAATAAATTGGTTAATTCCAGAACGCTGTGTTACTTTATATTATTTAAATAACAATTACATCCGGGACTCAGTATACAGTGATGTAATAGTGTTGGGGGTGTATAGGGTACTCCATCGCTATAATTAAGGTAAATTACAAAGCAAGGTAGCTCCAGCTTTAGCGATTTGGGGAAAGTTATGGCGGGGGCATGTTGAGTACGTGGTCCATTCAGGTGTGAATCTAGCAGCTACAACCATGGAAACGATTGCGCGTCGTCTAACACGTGATGAGTGGGTACAGACTACCAGCCTCCATGCCAATAGGTAGGGTACCGTGAACTCGGTCGATGGTTTGGTGTGGCGCAAACAAACAGTGCTTGGGTCGTGCAGTGGTACCATGATACCCAGGAGCACGCAAGGTGGCGGGGCCAGGGAAGGCCACGAGCCAAGATTGGCGTTGAAGACCGTTTTCTGCGTATGTGGGCCGTAAGAGACAACCATACAACAGCAAGGAACCTTCTAATACAGCTGCAGAAGGTACATATACAATATGCCGACGTCTTGCGGAACATAATTTGCGCCACGAAGGCTGGCCATAGGACCACGACACACCAGAGAGCATCGACAGGTGCGACTAGCATTTGCCCGGGAACACCTACATTGGACCGTCGGTGATTGGACGAATGTGCTGTTTACGGATGAGTCCAGAGTCGGTCTCTACACTTCCGATCGGAAATTCAGAGTCTATCGACGACCTAATGAAAGGAACGTGCATTATAATATGCGAGGGTATTGATATTTTGGAGGTAGATCTCTTATGGTCTGAAGAGTCATTTCTTTAACCGGTCGTACAGAGTTGAAAGTCCTAGATGGCGGTTCCCTAACCTCACCACGGTACATCGCAGATATCCTTGACCCCTATGTCGTGTCATATACCCCCTGAATCAGTGGCTGATTCGTTCTAGTGCATGACAACGCAAGATCACACAAGGCCAGATGTGTCATCGAATACCTAACGAATGTGTAAATAAGGACATTGGATTGGTCAGCATACAGTTCCGACCTAAACCCAATTGAATATTGTGGGACATGTTGAAACTGCGGTTGAGACAGCTGCAACCACCTCCAGGAACCCTCCAGCAGCTGGGGCAAGCGGTGAGTCACATATTGGATTAGATTTCCATGGAGGATATTCGGCACCTCATAGAGAGCATGCCACGACGGTGACAAGCCGTCATCTACGCCAGAGATGGCCATACACGTTATTGAGTAACACCATCCACACACAAACCCTTCACCGCGATAACGTCCTACATTGGAGGAAACGCATCAATCATATACAGGACCCATTTTTAGGCCCCAGGGGATTCCTGGGGTCTCTAGACAATCTTACTACTATATATTGTGTTCCGATGTTATGTTATTTGCATAATAAAGTTACACAGCGTTCTGGTTTTTCCTGTAGACACCTGTTATATCTGAAGGCAATAATGGGAGGAGGGACACCCTAGTTTGTGCCGTTAATTTTGACTAGTAAGGATATTATCAAATAATACTAATATACCTAGGTGGATAGAATATACTGGAATATATAATTATTTAATATATATATATTATATATAATATAATTAATATATTATATATATATTATATATATAATTATATATATATATTAATATATTATATTAATATATTTAATATATATATTATAATTATATATATATATAATATATATATATTATATATATATATAATTATTAATATATATATATATTATATTATTTAATAATACATATTTATATATATATATTATATATATATTATATATATATTAATATATTATAATTTATTATATATATATAATATTATAATATTATATTATATATAATATATATATATATTTTATATATATTAATATATATATAATATAATTATATTATTATATCATTATATATATATATTAATAATAAATTATTTTATATATATGGATATTTACATAATTAAAATAATATTTCGGGTTAAAGATGGCTTATGTGTGGTGTGCTCCGGGGCTAATTATGGCACTAAATATTAAAAGAAATGAGCAATATTATTATTGTTTTCTTGGAAGAAATGTGAAAAAATTTGCTATTTTGAACTGCGGAGAGGCGAGCTGATACATGTTTGTCCTCTCCTTTCTCTCCGGAGTCGCTATTTTTAAATATATCGATTCCAACTGCGGCTGGCGTGCTACCACAATTATAAATATTGATTCGGCCCTCCGGATTTGAGAGATAACTATACTTTTTTATGGTTAAAACCTATATTTTTTCCATTCACCGTGTTTAATAGTTTCTCAAGACCTAGAAAAATAAGTTTGGTTAATATTAATAATTAATTAATATAGTAAATATATAATTATTTTAATTTTTTCTTTAAACACACATTTATATACTTTACCTATTACATTTCATAACCTTATTCCACTGTAGTTTGAACACGTCTTTTATGTCACCCACAAAATAGCGGCTTCACGGTCACGGCTCTGGCTCCGGCATACCAGCTCCAGCTTATATATATATATATATAATATATATATATATAATATTATATTATAGGCGGCTTCTCCGATCTCCACGGCTCCGGCTCACGGCTCCGGCTCCGGCTTTACCAGCTCTCACGGCTTCCGGCCTCCAGCTACGACCCGGCCTCCGTCTAATTATATTATATATATATATATATTCACTGGATATGAGGGATAAAAAGCCACTTTTGATGTTAAGAATGTATGACGGTTAAATTTATCAAATATTATATATTTTAATTTTTAATAAAAATGTCATAATTAAAAATATTAATATATATATATATATTAATATATATATATTTTATATAATAATAGTAGTATTATATATGATATATATATGAATATCAGTATTTTATATAATTATAATGGTAATTATAATAATATTTATACTTATTTATTGAATTATTTATATTTTTATATATATTCATATATATAGGTATAATATAATTAATGATAAGTATATATTTTAATTTTTAAGTATATTGGTATTATATTATTATATATCTGGATCATTATATATATATATATTATATTTACTATATATTATAAGTATATTTATTTAGGTGAAATATATATGAATTTTTTATTTTTTTAATATAAGGGTAGTACTTGATTGATATAATATATATAATAATAATATAATATATATATAGAGTATATATATTTACACCTTATATATAATATATATATATATTATATATAGTATATATAATTTAAGTATATTTATGCAAGATAGATGAAAGAAATTATTGGAAAACTAAACTGGATAATTATAATTTAGTATATTGATGCAAGATAGATGAAAGAAATTATTGGAAAACTAATGGGATAATGATTTATTAATTGAGAGTTAACAGTATTCTTAAGTACATTAATCAAAATATTGCTTCTATTACTTAATAAATCTGTTAATCATATAAACAAAGAACAGTCCATTTGCTTTCAAATATCAGTCCTTTGTATCAAGTTGAATGATTTTAGAAAGTTATTCTAAAGTCACTCAAAAGCCACTCTATATTCAAGTTAAGGAATTAACGGGTATTAAGAATCTTTGACTAAAACATTGACGGATTTAGTTATATTTCTAAGCCATTTTATAGATCTGTCTAAATTGGTTTCCCTGCTCTTATTCAGACTACCTCTGAAACATTTTCAAATTTAAAGAGTTCGGCTCCTTCCAGCTTTACTTCCTGTTCTATTTTAACTTGTGAAACAAAAAAAATTCGAAGTTTTTAAATTTATGAAGTATAATGTTAAAGAATGCATCTTATTAAATTCTTTTTAATTTAATTAAAAACATGAAAAATATTTTACGGTAAAAAAAAAGGCGAAATAACTTTTTATCATAATTCTTTTTATAAAAACGCAAATAATATATACACACACACGCACGCACACACACGCACACACGCACACACGCCCACACACACCCTAATACAGAATATAATGATATATAATTAATATCATATTAATATATATATAATTTAGTATAAGTATATAATTCGCAGTTTATATATATACTGGTATATAGATATATATAGTTAAATTATATAGTATAAATATATATATATATAATAAAGTATATATTTATATATTTAAATATATATAGTGATATATATATATATATATATATTATTATACTATATAATATATATATATATAATATGAAGTATTAATTATAATTATATTATTATAAATATATATAGTATATATATATATATATATTATATATATAATAATAATATATATACATTATTTTATATATACTACATTATATATATAACTATAATATATATATATATGTATAGGATTAGATATAGTATATATATGGTAGGTACGTATATTATACTATTATATATATATATATATATATATTATATATTATATTAATATATAATATATATATATATATTATAGTATATTTGCTGGATACAAGCTGTTTTTCCGCTTTGTATTTACAATATGAAGCAGACACTTAGTTGCGATGGAATTATACAAATTGCATACATTTTTAATTTTTAATCTTTACACATCAATTTAAAACTTTAGTTTGACATACATTAAATTTAAAACGAGTACCTGGAATCAGCTTTTTCGCTAAATTCAGATCTACTTTTAAACTGGCTAGGATGGTAAATGCTCCGGAGTTGGTATAGATTTTTTATCGGTTTGAGACGCTATCCTCCCTGATTTGTTGTGGTCGGTCTCTGTCATAGAATAGGACCTTGTATTGTTAAAGAAGGAGGAATTTTTGCTTTATATAAGTATGATTCTGTATAGGATTAGGTTATTGCTGAAATCTTCCAGGGCACGCGGTCTTATTTACGTCTGAGATTAAAGTTTTGGGAGGTGTAATACTAACGAAGGCCTTCGGTATATTTTTCTTTTTTTGTACGTCTTGAAATATTGCCTGTTATGAGAGTATTTAATTGACATTAGTAGTTATTTTGTGTTTAATTGGCGGCAGATGCTGGCACGTAGGTGCTTGTCTGGGTTCAGATGTTGTTTAAGAAGGCTGAGAATTTTCTTGACTTAGGTCATATAGTTTTTAATTAGAATTATCTGAGCCTTTTTAAGAGTCTAGTTTGTTTTCACCGTGAAAAAGTTTCTAATTGCAAGAGCTTCAGGGAATTTTGTGATAGGAAGGGAAGTTTTTTGATTTTTGGATTTTGGTTTTTTTAGAACTTTTTGATTAGGATGTTATTGGACGGTACTAGTTGTATGTTGTATTGTGGAAGTTGAGAACTTTCAAATATATTAATGTGTGTTGATGTGGGGTCGGTATAGGGATTTGTATGTACCTTGTTAATTGTATGAGGGTTTGGTTCGGCGTTTAGTTTGGGTATAATTGATTTTCTTTCGCTTTTTGTAACTGTGTGAATTATGTAAGAAGGGTATTTGAGTTTTTTAGGAAGTATATTTATTAATGAGACATTGAGTTTCTTGTTTTATATAAGTCGGGGAAGAAATTTTAAAGGCACGTAGATATAGGGTAGTTAGGGCAGCTATTTTAGTGTTACATGTATGGGCGGAGTACCAGTGTATGTAAGTGGGGTTGGAGGTGGGTTTTCTGTATACTGTGAATGAGGTTTTTTGTTGTGATCGGCTATTATGAGTGTGTCTAAGAGAAGGTATAGTGTTATTTGTTGCCGTTTCCATAGTGTATTGTATGTCTGTATGTATTGTGTTTATGAAATCTAGAATGTTTCGTGGGTTGGTTACATTTGGTACTGCTGCGAAAATATCGTCTACATATCTGACCCAAATGCAACCAGAAAGAAGGTGGTGGGGAAGGATGTAATAGTAGTGTTCAATGAGTTCCATGTATATGTTACTGAGCATGGGAGAGAGGGGGATCCCATGCTCAGTCCGTGGGTTTGTTTGTAGTAATGTTGATCATATTGAAAAACGTTATGTTGTAGTGTGAGTAGAATAAGTTGTTTTATGATGGAAAAAGGGTGTGCTAGAGCTATGTTATGATCACTGGTATATTTGGATAAAAGTTGTGGAGGTGAGGGACCGGGACTGAAGTGAATAAAGAAACAACATCGTAGCTTATTAGGATGTGAGTTTTTGTATTGATAGAAGAAATTTTGTGAATGAAGTCTTCTGTGTTTTTTTAAGTGTGTATTGGAAATAGTACCTATTAAGGGTTTAAGTTGTTGAGATAGCCATTGTGAGAGTTTGTATGCGTTGTTGTTAATATTTGAAATGATGGGGTGTAGAGGTATGTTTTGTTTGTGTGTTTTTGGGACTCCGTAAAACTGTGGTATGGTGGTCATGTAGGCTTTTAGTTGTGTGTATAAGTTTGGATAGTCTGTGAGTAAGGTTTTAAGGGTAGAATTGAGCATGGATTGTGAGTTAGGATGTTTTTTTTGTAAGTTTCTTATATGTTTGTGTGTTTAGTAAAGATGGCATTTTGTGTTGTAGTCAATTTTATTCATAATTACTATGGCATTTTGTGTTGTACTCAATTTTATTCATAATTACTATATTGTTACCTTTGTCCGCCCTGGAGATTATGAGTTGTGATTTTTCTTTAATTTTTCCAATGCCTTTTTCCAATTTCCTTTAACGGGAACTGGGTAGTTTTGTGTGTGGCTATTGCCGTGAAGAGGATGCCTGTTAATATATCGATGTTACATTTGGGATTCTTTTCTACTCTTTTCGAAGTAACTAAATCTTGCAAAAAACGGGGCCATGGATCCTTATTTTTTAGAGCTAAAGTTATTCCATATCCTAACAGGTCCAGTTCGTATGTATGTGGTATGTATGTACTGTAGATAGATTGGTAATTGAATCATGATTTGAAAGTGTATGCCATTCACTCTGCGAGTATATTAAGTTAAATTTATGTTTTAATCTCTGGGCTTTTTTGAATGCTGCTTCTTCTTTTTCTGCATGTTCGTTTTCTATTAATTTTATATATTCTGCAACGTCATCTGGCTGAAAGGTAAACCACAGTCTCCGAAAGCTATAATACAAGCGGGTGTATTTTTTGAAAGCTGATTTTATTTCCTGTTGAATAGCTTTAATTTTTTCTTTAAGTATATGTCTGTAGATTAGCGGAAAAGGATCGAACTCATTCACTATTACTGTTTCATTGTTTTTGGTATAACCAAATTATTTTCACTGCACTTTATAAACAGTAATTGTTCTTTTTTAATACTCGTAGCTATCAAGTAAGATTTAAACTTTTTGTATGCAATATCCAGTTGGTGGTTCATGGCAACGATTTCCCAGGTTCCAATTATTTATTTTCGGGGAATACAAGCTGTTTTCCGCTCTGTATATTTATACATATGAAAAAGACCCTTAGTTGTAGATGAAATTATAAAATTGCATACATTTTAATTTTTTAATCTTTATACATCACTTTAAAACTTTATTTACATACATTAAAATTTTAAAAACAAGTCCTAGCAAAAGCTTTCGTCTTTATTCAGACCTATTTCAAATGCTTAGATGGAACTGCTTCGTGATTGTAGATTTTTTTTTTTAAACTATCTTCCCAGATTTTTTGGTTGGTCTGTTAATAGACTTTTGGAAAAGGATGATTTTTGCATTATATATAAATATACAGAGCTGAAAACAGCTTGTATTCCACAAAAATAAATATTGGAACCCGGGAAATCGCTGCTATGAACCACCAACTAGATATTGCCAGTTACAAAAAGTTAAATTTCCTGATGAGCTTGACGATATTAATAAAAAAAGAAAAGAGCACAATAATATTCATATTAAATGCTGTGAAAATAATTTGGTTATACCAAACACAATGAAACCCCCATCTGTAATAGTGAATGAGCTCGATCCTTTTCCGTAAATCTACAGACACATGACTTAAGAAAAAATTAAGAACTTTCAACTAGGAAATAAAATTCAGCTTTCAAAAAATACACCCAATCTTGTATTGTGATGGCTTGTCGCTGGGGGTTACACTCGCTAAGCAGATAACGAAGGGATATATAAAAATTAATGAGAAAAGCACATGCAGAAAAAGAAGAAGCAGCATTCAAAAAAGCCCGGAGATTAAAACATAAATTTAACCTAATATAGCTCGCAGAGCGAAGTGGCAATATTACTTATCGCAAATGCATGAACCTTGCAAGTTACACAATGCTAATCTTACTGTATCATACAACAATCTACAGACGAACTGGACCTGTTAGGAGTACTGCCACTTCGTCCGGGGTTAAGTCAATGGTTCGGGATGGTAAGTGTTTTTTACTGGCCCCCAACACCCCTCGAAGCCATCTCTGGTTTAAGCTGACCGCACAATACCACTTTTGTGCTACTACTAGAAGTCATTCATTTTATTTAATGATAAAATCATTAAAACCTTTATAAGTAAGAAAATTGTCGAAGAAAAGAGCAAGAAGATAATTGGGATCGAGCTTTGAATATCTTGTTTCAGATCCCAAACTTAGATTGGATTTAACTATGAATGAGTGAGAAGTTGAAGAAAATAAATGGTCATACCAACAGTCATCCAAATCTACAGCCGCTTGAAGTAAGTATAAAACTTAGTAAAAATTGTATAAACTAAAACTTTCTTCTATGTTTTCTGAAAGAGCTAGTGGGACTAAGGAGAATGTGAATCATGTGGTATAGCGCCAATTTCACTGCTAATAAGATGGCTGTAATGCCTCTTACTCCGGGTATACTATACTGTCAAACTTCGTGTCTCAGAACAAAGCTACAGTCCCAGTAATATATTTGCCCCATTTTTTTTTTTTTTTTTTTTTTTTTTTTTTTTAATTTTTTTTTTTTTTTTTTTTTTTGTTTAAAACGACCAAACAAATTACCAAATTTCTTCAGATAGTCACAGCTGGACGTAAAGGAACCAGTATGGAGGATAATATATCTTTTTGAGTTAGGAAGAGCTTTGTGGGTATAGTTCCAATATAAAGGTGTGTTTAAAGGACAGCAGAATTTATACTAAACAAATTAAAGTATATGGTATAAATGAGATGAAGATAATTTATATAAAAACATATAAGTATTACCAGCAAGTATCTCTTAATTAATATATTATAGTTATTTAGGATATTAAAGTGAAATATTCGACATATGAATATAAAAATTATATTAATTGTAAATTCTTAATATTTTACTTACTTGAATAAAAATATTTCTTTTAATCCTACTTTATGTATCTCAATAGTAAATTAGTCTTGACTTGTTTATCTGATATATGTTCTGAGCCAGAGCGAAAAATTTTGTATTTAAATAACATAGAAGACGAGGATATAGTGATCTATACTCTTTATTTTCTAGAATTATTAAAAGTCCGTAATGGAAATCACATTGAAGCAAGGAAGAGTTTTAACTTTAGAAATGAAAAAGGACTTGGTAAAACTCATTATTATTAGAATTAATAGTTTTTTTCAATTCTTATTCTTTTTAATTATTATTTTTCTATAAATACATGAATTTTTATACTATAATCAATATATTTATGCGTAATAATCATCAATATCTAGTATAATCTTATTAAGTATTCTTCTTAAATTTATAATTTTAAATTTACAAAAGAAGAAATGAAGTAATATTTCTGTAACGCTTTAATTACTCTTAAATTGATATTACAAACAGTGAAAAAAAAATACATAAATTTAAATTTAATTAAAAGCTTTAATTCTGTCAAGCCTACTTAAGATCTATATATATAATATATATTATATACACACAAATATTCTTATTCTCGTACAAATTTCTTCTTCATTAGGCACCTGTCAATCTTTACAGACACCTAAAACTAATCGTCAACGTTATATTTTGATAGTTTGACGGTAATAAACATTTTTTCTACCTCGTCGTGGTAATTGACCCACTGTTTTTTATTTCAATAAATTGTGCTCACTCAGATTCAATCGACTCGTTAATATAAAAATCATCAATTTCTTATAGTTAATTTTATCCAAATTATATTTTACATATATGTCTTGATAATATGTATAAGGTGATAAATCTATGTACTTTATTAATAGAGTTATTAATATATATAACTTTGTAATATGGTTGTTAATCCAGAAGAATTTGATAAGAAAAAAGCGGTAAATTTATGGAGATACAAGTTTATAATTATACATATATTTTTAGTTTATACTAAGAATACTAGGTTTTTTCAACAACTTATATTATAATGTTTATTGTTATTTATGGTATATATTCGTTCGTTGCTAGTTTATAGGTGGCTGGGTTATATGGTTATTAGTGCGAAACGATCAGGATATTTGAAATTAGGGTCTGTTCACTTTAAAATTATCTCCGCTCTCATTATTTTATTGTATTTAAGGACAACGGTATCTATTAGGGACTATTAATACTGGTTATACCAACCCAATATCCCACCATCTCTTATTACTGTAGACTATTTGGTCGTTTTCAGGAATAAAAAAAACATTTAACTCCTATTCATTACTTTTTTATTTCAGAAAACTTTCAATTTTAATTGTATAAACATGCGAATGTCGAATGGAAAGATATATTTTTACCAAATAATTTTAATTCTTAAATGTATGAATATCTAAATTTACAAAAAATCGTACTTTTAAGAGATTGATTCTAATAATTTGTTTAAATACTGATATTAATGTATTTATTAGCAAAAAGCGTAATTTTAGTTTACATTCAGACATTTTTTGGTGTGGTTACGAAGTATATTTTTCATGGTGATACACAACAGCAGCTTTTTGCTTCACTACCTTATATTTTATGATAAATATATCTTTCTCGTAGTATATATATCTATTCAACGAGATTCTTATTTTTACTATAGGTCGCAGTAAATTCTGCATCTGAGAGAGCTCGTGGCATGAGTTTTCTACGACGTATACACCTAAAGCATTATTAATAATACTCTATACTTTTTGCTTTTTTATGTTGATACTCTTTGGCATATTTATCTTACGTTTATCAATCACATTTTATTCCTTTCTACCTAATATCGTCATGTAAATATCCTGTTACACTCCCCTTTATTCCTAACTTTTAAGTATTCCTTATTACCGCATGAATAATTTATCTCTTGCTTCTAACAATTGCATATACTTTCTACCATTTTTACGTGATTTCTCGGGTGTACGGGGTAAATTCCAGAGAGAGGTAATAACAGTTCTGTCTTTCTGGTTAAATTCCTTTAAAATCTTCGAGTTTTTTTAATCTTCTGTCGTATTGATTTCCAGTCATTTCTTTTTGCACAAACATATTCTCATCATTTGTTTGTTTTTTATCTATAAAATATAAATCAATGTAGCAGATTTTTCAGTACAAATAGCAAAAAAGTGATAATGAATTAGTATTTATTATAGTTTATTTGAGTGTATGTAGTCAACTAGTAAATACTTGGAGGATATCAGTGATAGTAACGGGTATTATTCTTTAGAAATGTGAATAAAATTTCAATTTATTTTTATGTTTATTTTTATTAATTTATTATAGTATATTTCCTTTATTCAAAATATTTCATAGTATAGATTTACTTAATATCGTTATTGTTTTAATTAAATCAAATTTTATTTAAACTTATGCTAAAATTTTAATCGCGCAAATCTTAACTTCTTTTATATGCTTAACTAATTATTATTATCATTATTACTAATAAGTTAGTAACTTTTTAGTAGACTTATCTATTAAAGATATAGTATATTACAGTATGTTTTTATATACCGTATTATTATCTTTTAGTTTTTTGTGTTAAAATTTTTAACATCATACTATATATTTTATTTTGTCATCATATTTAGATTGAAAAGTGTTTATTTATTATTATCTTGTAACTATATCATATTTGTTATAAATATTTAAATTTCTTGACTGTTGTATATTTTTATAAGACGTGTTATTTTTTAGTATTTATTTCCATACGTTACTATATTATATTTTGGAATAAATTAAATAATTCTGTTCTGATATTACTACTATTTTTTCTTTCGACAGGATGTCTTAATAGTTTTAGCCGTCTACGTATTTAATGTATTTAACATCTATTATATTTATAGTATCGACACCAAAAAGTAGTAGCATGAATATAGTATTTAGTCATTAGAAACTATTTTAAGTTCGGGCCCTTTAATGATGTATCTAGGTTGCCTTAAATTTGCAAGCGTATTTTGTTATAAAAATGCTATTTTGTAATACAATTATCAATAAGTATGTACGAAGTGGTATTGGTTGAAGTAAGATGTGGTTAAGTTTGCAAAGAACCTGTAGTTTATATATAAATATAATTGTTATTTCTATTTTTTATGAGTATTAAGGTAATTCATAACTTAGTGTTTTATATATTTAATTTTAAAAAATGTTTTATGATATCTATATCTAATTATTGTTTTTTTACGATAAACATTTATAGTAAAATTTTTACGTTATATAACATGCTCCTTATATTTATTTATAGTATTAACTATATTATATATTTTAAGTGGAAGTATATCATAGTTTTTATATATTTACGGGGATTTTAGTCTGGTGGTTCCTCTAATTTTTTTACGGTCTTCATTTGTTGGGTATTCCTGGAGGATTGATTTTTCACATTCCTGTATATTTGGAACTGAGGCGTTTATTTTATTTTTCACTCTATTATATTCAATAATATTAACATCTAAAGATGTTTTTTGCTTGGTTTATTTATGGGTGAGTCCACACCATCCCGTATGAAGAATTAATTACTTGAGCGGGGCCCTTATATATTTATTTTGTTTGCACACATTGTACTGCACCACCATCTACCGAGACCTTTCTTACCGTCGCTCATATCTCCGTCTGCCGGACCGCTGGCCTTTTTTCTTTTTGTCATACCGTCTTACCTTTTTTTACTTTTTTGATGTTGGTTTTTCTTTCCCGCCGTTCTATTAATTTATATTGTGTTCCACACACATGTTTGTATAAGCTATCTCTCTCTAGCATATCTAGATTCTATTAGTATTTATACTTTCTAATCAGTTATATCATTACGTCTACTGAAAATAATATTATCTATATCGTAGTATAGTTAAGTTTTCTAATTGAATAAATCATTGATTACGTCAGCTGGTCCCGATTTTTTTCCTGCCTCCACCAGGTTCTGATACCTAAGCCGATCGTGCAAGTCTACAAACACAAGGCACCCATTCCATCTTAATTTGGACGTGCGAGGCTTGCGCCCCTTCTAACAGGAGACATGGGTATGTTCGACATTTTTTTTTTTTTTTTTTTATTTTTCTTCTTTTAGTTGTTTTCACATCACTTTTTTTTTTTTCCTCAGCAATGGCATACCGTTTAGGTGTTACAACCGCTCAGCTGGGCAGGCGTGGGGGATCTTCCGCTCGCCCCTGGTGTGACGACCCGGGGGATTCCCCTCCGGGGATGTGTTACAATCTCTGACCCCCGGCATCTTAGGTCTGTGTGTGTCGCGGGGTCTCGCCCTCTCGCTCGGGGTACTTGACTGTTCCCCCCTCTGTCCCCCTACGTTGACTCTCGAGCCCCCTCACTAATTCACACTTTTTCCCAACACAACCCACCATTTAATTCTCTCCCTGAACATTTTACAGGTGCTCTCTGCTGCCGTCTGGTGGTCCAGAGGTGGGGAGTGTCCGTTCTACCACTTGAGGTAGGTTAGGTCCGACGGCAAAGCCCTCCGTCTAACCCACAATGACACCGACTAGAGCGGGGGTTCCGGCGACCTTCCCGGAGGGGTGATTAGTCTCCCGTCGTCCCCCGGGAGGCCCGAAGGACCTCGAACACTCTTTGCGAGATATTTACTCTCATGGGTATTGTTCCTTGTGTTAGTCACACACAACTTTTTCACTTCAACCAAAAATACAAAAACAAAACAACAAAAAAAAAAAAAGGTATGTGAAGTCTATCCTTAAGAAATTTTGGACTGATTCCAAATATGATACTATTTTTATCTTTATATGTAAGGACCTGCCGTCTCTAGCCTCAAGATACTGTGAGCATTAAAAAAATCTGGGATCATGTATAATATAATATATAGTATAAAATATGAATTGGGTATCATATATTATATATATAGATTAATATGTTTGTTATATAGCTATTATATATAGATAACAGACTACCTGCTTATTAGTATTATTAATCTAATAATATATATCTATTAATATAATTTTTTTATAAAGCTATTGAAGGAAGATTCTTCTTTTGTTAGTATCTGGCAAATAATAAACTGTGAAATGTTTCTACATTATCAAGCACATAATTGTGGAACCCAATAAAATAATATTATATTTAAAAGTTGAAATAAACACTAAAAATTAAATAAATGTGAATTTTAAATATTATCATTTGAGAGCTTAAAACGTGTTAAATTTATAGGAAATCAAATTACTGGGATAATATCTTCCTGGAGATATAGTGATAATTATTTCTTAAATTAAGAAAACTTAGAATAGTTCGCTTCTCGTGCAGGAAATTATACGTCTAATTATTATATATATATATATATATATATCATAATATATATTATATATAGATTATTTTAGTAGTATATATATTATATATAATATATTATATATGGTAATAAAAAGATAAGTATTGAAGTTATTATATAATTTATATTCTATATATAATAAACACAAAATATAATATAATACTAATATATATTTATATTTATATATTTACTATATATATATATATTATATATATATTATATATTAGTATATATATATTATAGACTATATATTAATATAATATATATATAATTAAGTTTAATATATTACATATATTATATATTTATTATATATATACATCATATATTAGTAATATATAGTAGCTAATATATATATAATATATATATATATATATATATTATATATAAGTATTTAATTAATATAATATATTATATTTATAATCTAATATTATATATATAGTAATATATATCTATATATATATCATAATATTATATTATATATATATATATAGTACTATTATAACTTAATAATATATATATAGTATATATATAGGTTGTATTATATATATATATTATAATAAATGTAATATTTATTTTTATAATTATAGATCACTATATATATATTAGTAATATATATATATATATCATGTATATATAGTATATGATATATATTAATATATATATATAGTATGTTTATACAATATAAATATATGGAGAAAAAATTCTATATATAAAATATATATTATAATTATATATTATCTATATATATATATAATATATACTTATAGTATAGTATAAAAAAGTTTCATGTATATAGTATATATAAGTATAATTATAATATATTACTATTTTTATTTATCAGATGTCTCTCATGCGACTCTCGTTAGGGCTTGTGGCCGGAAGATCCTAAGAGCTTTTCGCTTCACGTTGCTTATCTCAGCGGTGGTTTAACGTATCAAAATACCTGAAGCTGACGCCTCCCCCAAGCAAAGGAAGTAACATTTTCCTAGTAAATAATAGATAATTTAATAACAGTTATGTGATATGTGATCAGTATTAATTAGTGTTATTGATGTTATTAATAATAGGTGCTTGTATTGGATATGAATAATATTTATTAATTTAATTTGTCATTAATTCACTGATGATAGTGCTAGTGATGAAAATATTATTTATGAAAGGAGTTAGTTTATATATATATATATATTATATATATATATATATATTATTTAATATTAAATGATATTATTCTTTATATAATTATATAATATATATATATAAGTATATATATATTCAATATGGATATATTATATAATACTATATCTAACTTATTAAGTATAATTATAATTTTTAAAATTAAATAATTATCATTATTTTACTAGTTTATTTATTAGATTCTCGATAATTTTACATATATATATAAATTATATATATTTATTATACTCTACTACCCTACTATATATATATATATTTATTTCTACTATAATATATATATATTATTTATATATACTATATATAAATTATTTATCTATACTATATATCATCTCTCGCATTCTATTTCTCTTATACACTTTAGCCCTATCACTTTTACTCTACTGCACCTCCGCCGTAGGCGCACCGGGGGATGCGTGACAAAAGACCTATCATATATATAATATATATATATATATATATAATATTATAGTATAAATATATATATTAAATATATATATAATATATATATATATATATTATAATTTATAGTATATATAATACAATATATTATATAACAGAATGGAAAATGAAAATATGTTCGTATCGTGTTCTATGTATAAAGTTCAATTTTGTATATTTATGTTGTATGTGTTATATAATTTATGTTTTTACTTTTTTTATTATGTTATGTTATTTATACTAAAAGCCGCCGGTAGCTCATGGATAGAGCCACTCCCCGCACATAACCCCCCAAAGGAGGGGTCAGGTTCGAAATGGTCCGGTGGGAGAATGTGAGCTATGATTCCCCTTGTGCCTTGGCTCGTCTGGCTTCCGACCGTTAATTGAGTACACCTCAAGATTAGGGCTATGCCCGTGAGTGGATGGTGTTTATCTCCTGTAAAAAAAAAGAACAAAAAAAAAAAAATTAATGTTCACATTGACATACTATAAATATAATAATATGATATAAAGTATTATATAATATATAATAGTATATTATATATTATATACCATTATACTATATATATTATATATATATATTTATATAGTATAGTATTAATTATATAATGGAAAATATATATACTATATTATATAATATAAGTATATATATATATAATATATATATATATATATTATATATAATTATTATATTATAATATATATATAACTATATAATATATATTTATAACTATATATATATATATTTAATATTATTATATATACCTATATATATGTAACAGAAGCTATAAGTATATAAGTATATATATATATATATATAGTATAATTTATTAAAGGAGTTGTAGATTTTCGTAGAAATATGTATCACTATTAACTTTTTTTCCACCCAATCTTGCCCTTAGGGATGCCTCCCTGTATAGATGAAATAATCGGGATAATTTCCCAAAATGTTAAAGAAGATTAAATTTTAACCCCATCAGAACTGTAACCATGTTTTTGACATAGAGAGCCATTGTTTAGAGTGCCTTTGAAAAAATTCGAAGAAAGCAAACAACGAGGAAACACAGAGATCAAGCAGGAATTTTCAAAGGATATTGACCTGATCTTCTTTGGTAATTTTTCTTTAAATATTCGCAAATACAAATGTAATTGCGAATAATTTTCCTTTAATATAAATTCAATCAGAAATGCAGAGACCTAATTCTTATGAAAAAGCTGTGAGTGTGCCAAAGGATCACTACCAGCCATTAATTGAATTCCTAATGAAAGTAATTGAGGGAACGTATGATGTTTTTGAGGTGAAGAGATCGTTAAAATGTTTCCAATTACCTCGAATTTAAAAAAGCTGCTGAGAATGAAGTTGTGTGACATAATAATATCTTGGTCTAAGAAGAGTTTTTTTTTTAGTGACTCATCTAGTTCAGCTCCACTTTTGCGAGGCATGAACACTTAAATTTATGAACTCATTTCTACAGTTGCATTAAAAGACCGTAACTGTTTATCCATTTTTTAAACTCTTGAGACATAAATCTGAACTTGGTTAGATATTCCTAGATAAGATTTTTAACTTTGGAAAGGAGCTCTGGATTCTTCAAGGATAGGGTTCAATTTTTTGGCTCGGGCTGAGCCCCATTTTTCACTCCCCCCCAAAAATAAAATAATATTTCGGAAATTTTAAAGCCGATTTTACCTATAAAAACAGCAACTGTAGCCTTTTTTTGCCCTCTAAAACGCCGTTCTGGTTTTGGGGGGTTTGGGGGGTTTTTTCTGTAACTGGTAGTCATTCTTTTCAGAATTTTCAATTTTTTCAAAATCCATGTTTTTGACATTTCTTATCAATTCCAGAATTTTTTTCGAATAAACTCAAACTTAAAAATGCATAGATTGGTCCATTACCTACCATAATTACATAGAACATTTTCGTTTTTGAGTTTTGTGCTCAGCGTTGTCCAATTTGAACATTTTTTTTGGATTTGAAAAGTGAAAAATTGAAAAGATATTTTTTACAACTCATCCGATCACATCAAATTTTCAGGGATTGTACAATCGAGCTAGATGCATCGTTTTTACCGTAGATAATTTTTTTTTGTATACTCAAAAGAATTTAAAATCAGTTTAAAAAGTTTTTTTCTTTGAAAATTTTGTTTTCCAAGAACAAATCCAAACTATTGCAGTATAAAAGAATTATTTAAGTAACACATATGTCATCTCTTCCGAGTAACATAAGCCCTGAAAATTGATATTAATCGGATGAGTAGAAAACAATATATATAAATTTTAAACTTTGTCAATCCAAAAAAAATGGGTTTGGAATTGGACAACGCTGAGCAAAACTCAAAAAATCGAGAATGTTCTATGTGTAATATTTGGGTAGGTAGATCGGACCCAATCTTGCATACTTTCAAGTTTGAGAGTCATTTCGAAATAAATGCAAAGTTGATACGCAATAATGCGTCCAAAAAACATGGATTTCTGGAAAAAATTAAAATTCTGAAAGCAGAAAGAATGACTATAGACACAGAAAGGACCGAAACAGGTTTACAGAGACAAAAAAGCCTACAGTTTGGTGTTTATAGGGTAAAAATTGGCTGAAATTCCACATTGTTATGTCATTTTTATGGCGGGGCGGGGGGGCGGTGAAATCTCGGGCTTAGCCCGAGCCAAAAATTGGCACCTGCCCTTTATTATAAGTACATTATGGAAAATGGAGCGGATCAGATTTTTTGAAGAAATATTAAAGTTTGCTTAAGAATTTTAATATCTACCCAATGGCAGATCATGTTGAAGCTGAAGATGCTTAGTTGTGAAGTTTAAAAAGAATTAAAATGTTATATTGGCGGGGGATAGCAGTGGGCAAGATTAGACTGAATGGCCTTGTTTATGACCCTTAGAAACTGGAAGAGATTCCGTCTTGAGCAGAATCCGTGGTGGATATGAGTTATTATGCTAGTGCAAAAAACGAAGAAGAATGGACTTCAGGGCTACAGGAATTATAAAAGTTGCTACATGTTAAATATATAAATTATACTGTGTATTGTTTAAAGTTTTCTTAGTTTAAATAATTCGCAGCAGGCGACTTTTTTTTTCTTTTACCATATTTGCATGAAAGCCATGTATATTATGCGATATATACGTAATTATATATATATACTATATAGTAGTTATACTTTAGATATATATATATATATATTATAATATATATAGTACTATACTATATTAATTATAAATATATAATTATATATATAATATAAGTATATATAATATTATATATATATTAAGTAACTATATATATATATGAAATCGCACACCCCCATCCATTTCCACCACGAGTCGCCATATATAATAGATATATAATATATAATATATAATATATTATTATATGATAATTATCATATAAAATTTAAAATATTATATATCTAAATATACTATATTAGGTAGTAATAATAATATAATGATATAATTCACTCAGGAGGCTGGGCAGTGTAATTAGAATACTCGAGTTAATTATCTAAATGGGTCAGCATCCCGGAAAAAAAACACATGTGTAATAAAAAACTCATAAATTTAGGAAATTTAATATAATTTTATATATAGGAGACATTTTTACCCATGAAAATAAAGAATAAATATTACCTATTTTAAAAATTTAAAATTGTTAAAATGTGGGGAAAGACTTGTATAATGAATTACCTGTTTTTTGAGGAATACACGTCGGAGCTCGAGTACTGCGAGGAGGCAGCGCAAAGGTGCCAATGTTAGAATTTTGTTTTCTTTTTAAACTAAGAAGATACCACGGGTTACAAGAAAAGATGACCCATACCTGGGGCGATGTGGGGACTTCGTTCGCGCCCATGCTCGTCTCGGTCGGCTCGAACCCCTAAAAAGGGAAACTAAAACGAAAAAATAACCATTTTCTCACAGAGCAATAAAACAAAACACGTAAGTTGGTAACTCTTTGCTCTACGTATTACTACTGCAGGAATGGAAGGTTGATGGGAGCGTACGCTGCCAGACCTAGAGATTATACTAATTTTCAATTGTAATTATTTTTATTTAAAGTCAGTTTGTTTGAAAATTTAAATATAATATTTTTATGAAATCAAAATGTTATTTAATTTTCCTGTAGCTTTTATGTTTTTAAAAGTTAATGCTTGGCTTCTTCGGGATGCTGGCCAAAATTGTATTTAGTAATACATTTTCTGGTTAATGTATTAAATTCAGTATTTAACTACTTTCCAAAATATATTAGCTTATTATGTTGTGTTAAGGGAGGAACGAGCTGTAATAATATTTAAAAGCTCAAGATACAAAAATTGACATGTTCTTGATGGTTTCGAAAAATATGATAGCTGCTATTGTTAGGATTTTTTTTTCTTTTCATGAATATATACTTTGCATACATTACATTGGAAGATGAGTTTTTGCATTAGTGGGGTAATATCTTTATTTCTTGTGTTGAGCTTTTTTTTTATTTTACTTTATTTATTTAGCCTATTTATTTCAGTGATGGGAACTTTATTAATCCATTAATTGCCTGGAGGAAATAATTTTAAATAGCAAATAAAATGGTTTATAAATAAATATTTGTGTATTGTGCATGAACGAATTATCAACAGCGAGCGTGTTTATTTATGAACGTACAAAACAAATGTGTTTATGAAATTTTCCATTGGGAGTCGGGAGTCGGGAGTCGGGATTCGGGATTTATATATCAGGGATCGGGAGTCGGGAGTCGGGCATTTTCAGGGGTAAGGAGTCGGGAGTCGGGGTCCGGGAGTCGGAGAGGTCGGGGAGTCGGAGTCGGAGTTGGGAGCAGGAGTTCCGTTTTAAAATATCGATCTTGAGTCAGGAGCGGGAGTCGGCTTTGTTTTTAAATAATTGATCTGGAGTCGGGTCGGAGTCGGGAGTCACGCTTATTTGTTCCGATCCCATCTGATAATATATATATATATATACTATATTATATATATATATATATAGTAATCATACTATATATATATAATATTATAATATTAATATAATATATATAATATATATATAGTATATAATTATATAGATATAATTATATAATATAGTAATAATATATATATAGAGAGAGAGAGAGAGAGAGAGAGATAGATAGAGATAGAGATAGAGAGAGAGAGAGAGATTCAAGCTACAAACTTGAAATACAGAAAAACACACACACATATTTAATCATCTTATTTAATTAACAACAGCAAAAACAACAGTAACAACCACATTGAAGTAACTATTATTACTGCGCAAGAGCAACAACAACAACAACAACATTAAAAACATCAGCATCACCATCACCAATACTAAGACTGCAGGCCTAGTAAGCCGGATACGTAAAAGGAAATTACAGATATTATGCGTTGTAAATAAATTGGAATTTAAATTTAAAATTTTATTATTATAATTATTATCATCATTATTATTTTTTTAATTATTATTTTTATTATTACTTTACAAAAGTTCGTAAAACAAACGCTGTACTTAAAATATGAGAAACAATTTACGCTATTATTATTTTATTTTAAAGTTGGAAAACATTTCGCATATGTAGAAAACAAAGTATGTTTTTATTATTTTTGGTATTATAATATTTATTATTATTATTATTATTATTATTATTATTATTATTATTATTATTATTATTATTATTATTATTATTATTATTATTATTATTATTATTATTATTATTTATTATTATTATTATTATTATTTCATTATTATTATTATCATAATCATTATTATTAATTATTATTATTTTATTATTATTATTATTATTATTATTATTATTATTTTTATTATTATTATTATTATTATTATTATTATTATTATTATTATTATTATTCCTATTATTTTAGTTTTAAAGTTGAAAAACATTTTGCATATATTGAAAGCAAATTAAGTTTGTATTAAAAGTTGTTAAAAATTTTAATAGAAATACGCTTTATGGATCCTAACTCCGTAAGACACTTGTGTCGATAGCCTTGAGGGGGTGCAGCCAACACCCCTGTTACGCGTTCGCACCTTAGCGCTTTACGTCTTTGCGTCTATTGGTTATGTAAAAACATGTTTTTACATACACAAAAGACGTAACTCTATAAGGTCGTATAGCAAATAGATCGGAAGTGCCCCTCCCACTCCTCTTGGCGGAACGTCTTTACGGCTTTAACTCTTTACTATATAGAAATATATTCCTGTTAATCTGATGATACAGGCGTTATCTACAAACGCAAGTTGATAAGGCAGAAAACGATCCATGACAAAGAACAAAACAGGGTAAAAGCATAGAAAGAAGACAAAATAAATATATTTTAATCTGAAACATATTGATTCAGTGAGACCTTTTTGAGTTGATAAGGAAGAAATGTTTGCCTTTCATGTGATTGGCTGGTGTGACCCTTATCTCCACTTCACCTACCCTGTGATTGGCTGAAATGTCCCTTATCAACATTTAGCTTGTCCTGTGATTGGATGAATATCCCTTGTTTCTTACACGTGTACTTGTGTGATTGAAAGAAAATTTTATTATCTCTTTAAAGCTGTATTTGAACAGGGTTGTTATATTAACTTGTAGATCTAAACTTATTTTAAAATCGTAGTCGCTCTAGCTATTAAATGCTGAACAAGTTCTGTGCTCTGTCTTAAAAGTGTTCTATTTTCACTAAGTGTATTACCATGTGTATATAGTCTTAGCAGAAATACTTCTATACAAGACATTAGACAGTGGGAAATGAAAACATGGATGTGGAGTTTCATTCTTATATAAAAGAAACCCCATCGGATCTGAATTTTTCACGTGTGCTAGTCATTCGCCATATTATAGCACCAAACGTGTTTTTATGAGCACAGACGAATTACTTTGTGTATGTAAACACACTGAAGATTATATTATGGAGTACATTAAACCAAACCCTGTTTTAAACTGGACAAAAACAGTTATTAACCAGAGAGAGGAACAAGACCGAAACACTACTTATCTTTTTCTAAACATTCAAACCATCACAGAATACCAATATTCGATATGGGGAGAGGCTAATGAATACAAAGTTTGAACAAACATCATATGGATTCTATATTTCTGGCCTGCCACAGATAAAATATATGTCAGAGGTGCTCAGGAGGGTAATAGGGCAGATGAAGAAAACGGCCGTGTTATCTAATTATGTAACTGTCACCCATTACATGTTATAACAGGAATACTACGCATTTAAGAAAATCCTTACCGATGATTCTGAGATTATCATTGAACGCTTCTTAAATTCTATAGACGTACAAAAATCCATCTATTTACATAGAGAACAATGCAAGGAAGTATTTAATCCTGTTGATCCAGACTGCTAAAATACTATGATATCCATGAGAGGGAATTTTTACATATGTGCTATCAGGTGTGT
The DNA here is from genome assembly GCA_015478945.1 of Trachelipus rathkii. Taxonomy (NCBI): domain Eukaryota; kingdom Metazoa; phylum Arthropoda; class Malacostraca; order Isopoda; family Trachelipodidae; genus Trachelipus; species Trachelipus rathkii. Next base: position 40,956 of record JABUQX010010968.1, read on the forward strand.
TGATGTGAAGACAGAAACTATCTAAGGATAATGATAACATGATTGGTATACTTTGTAAAGCATAGAGCGTTCTAAATTTTGAAGTCTCCTAAAGGTAAAGATACAATGTGTGGAAATGTTTTATATATATAATACTTGTAATTAATGTTTTATTATTTAACAAATTGTAAATATATGCTTAATGTAAAAATATGTATGTAATGATTATTAGTTCTAATTATGTATAAAGTTTATTGAAATGAACAAGTTGCTTTTACTATCCTATAAAACGTATTTCTAATATATATATATTGATATATATATAGTATGTATTATATATATATATATATATATATATAAATTTATATTTATATATATATAATATATATATTATTATTATATATATAATTATTATATATATTATATATAATATATATATATATATTATATATATATTACCTATTAAAGAGATCCATCGCAGCACTCTTGGAGTATGGTGTAAATAAATATATATATATATATTAATATATATATTATATATATATATTATATTATATATTATTTATATATATTATATATATATATATATATATGTGTGTGTGTGTGTGTGTGTGTGTGTGTATCTAGAGCTGCCTCTCGTCTGCAGCTTTCCGATTCAATTATTGCCGATCTGGTCGGGATTTCTCAGTGGGTATCAAATTGGGAATTCAGCTCTTTAAATACTCAACTTCTTCATATCTCCCTTTCTAAAACACTATTCAACTTTCCTATCCCCTCGAATTTATCACCTGTAAACATCAAAAACATTCTTGGACTGAATATAAGTAGTGAATTGTTTTGGAGACATCATATCACATCGGTTGCTAAAAGGGCAGCAGGAAAGCTGGGAATTCTGTTCAGATTGCGTGATTGTTTTTCTTCTGCTCAGTTATTCCAGTTTTATAAGAGTTTTATTCACCCCTGAATGAAATACTCTTCTCACATTTAGGATGGATCCGGTACCACCATTCATTTGGAAAGGGTTAAGGCTAAGGCTGAGGCTAAGGCTAAGGATAAGGCTTAAGCTAAGGTAGGCTAGCGCTAAGGCTAAGGCTCAAGGCTAAGGCTAGGCTAAGGCTAAGGCTAAGTGACTTTTGACTCCCTTGACTCTCTTACTCTGCGACTGCATAACAACGGCAGATGCTTGAGAGAATTGATCTCAAGCAGTTATCCCCATTGAAGCCTTTTACACAAGAGGGTGCATTCTCTCACAGATAATTTGTGTGAATATTGGAGACTAAAGGATCATCGGTTGTGGTGCTTCTTCTTCCAGCACATCTTTTTGTGGCTCTTTGCTTTTCACTATTTTCGCGAAGTAGTTATTCCTTCCTCTCTTTAAGTCCACGTCTGCGGCTTACCTGAGGGAATTGCGTTAGGAAAGGGGTTGGTGGTTTTATTTCAATTTTTTTTTGTCTTTTTCCTGTTTTTTTTTTTTTTTTTTTTTTTTTTTTTTTTCACCTCAATATTATGAAAAGGCCTTCCTTGTGGGGCCTTATACGGATATAATATATATATATATATATATAT